>JAOUWY010000049.1:748668-761302 GCA_025728095.1 Prietella phreatophila | reverse complement strand
TTGCTCCTGATGGCAAGTTAGCGCCTTGCATGGCAGCTCTGCTACCATTGGTGTGTGAGTGTGTGTGAATGGGTGAAAGAGACACAGTGTAAAGTGCTTTGGATAAAAGCGCTATATATGTGCACATTTACAGGACAAGAGCTCAGTTAATGTTTATATCAAACATCAGAATGAAGAAAAAATGTAATCTTTGTGACTTTGATCATGGCATGGATATTGGTACCAGATGGGCCGGTTTGAGTATTTCAGATGTTGCTGATCTCTTGTGAGTTTAATTGAATTTTTCATATAGCAGACACTTTTATCCAAAGCAACTTGCAGGCAAAAATTTCACACACAACAGTCTGTAGAGTTCACACAGAATGGTTAAAAAAAAAAAAAAAAAAAACCGAGTGAGAGAGGGTGGAAACACCTTCTTGATAGGAAAATGGCCAGATTTGTTTGAGCTGTCATGAAGGATATGTAACTCATATAATCACTCTTTACAACGATGGGGAGCAGAAAAGCATTTCAGCATGCACAACACTTAAGACTTTGTGGTGGATGGGCTACAACAACAGAAAAACACATCAGGTTCTACTGTCAGCCAAGAATGGGAATGTGAGGCTATCATGGGCACAGGCGCACCCAAACTGGACAGCTGGACAGAAAAAAAATCACCTGATCTTTTTCCAGTCTTCAACTGTACAGTTTCGGTGAATCTGTCAATGATGCCATAGCCATTTGAGAGTCCAAGAGAGCAAAATTAGCCATGAAGAGAAGAATGGGATAAAAAAGTACTTACAATCAGATATTTTCAGATTGTTGTGCAAGGTTTATTAAGATGTTATAAACACAGAAAGCTATTAATATGAGCTCTCTGCTATATTTTGTCCTCCAGAGTCTGCAGAATCAGTCGAGTGATATCCGTCTGGTGACGGAGCGAGTGCTGTGGTGGGTGTGGAAGGAAGCGGACACCCCAGTGCTGGAGCCCAGTCTGATTAAACCAATCATCAAAGCCCTGCTGGACAACACCAAAGACAAGAACACCAGTGTCCGCTCTCAGAGTGAACACACACTTGTCAACTTGCTACGACTCCGCCAAGGAGATACTGTCATGCAGGTACATTCCATATACACAGACTATAGTGGGATTTTAATCCTCTCATTTTAAACTTAGTCACCTTGGATGCAAATTTCACAAATGCAAAAAATATGCTTAATCTGATGAGATTTTCAAATGACAATGTAAGTATTTCATATTTCGTAAGTATTTTAGTCTTTTCAAGGCTACAAAATATTCTGAAATCACTTACACTAACATTAAAATAAGTTTAGCTGTGACAGCTTTTTGACACCCTTTTGCCTGCTGAAATGAGGGTTTTTAACTAGCTAGCTACTGTTATTTGCTACATAGTGTGCATCCCATTGGTTTACATGCCATTTAGTACACTGGTATGCAGTTGAAGCTGTAGTTCTTGACCATGGTTTCTAACAGTAATTTAATTAATAGTTTTCATTAAGACAAAATATTGTTTATGCTTTGCATCAATAAAATTGTATCCTTGTAACATATCTATACATGTTTATTTCAGAATATCAGTGCCATCTTAGACACTGCCAGTAATGAGCTGTTGTCCGAGTGTTACCGTCGATCGCTGAAGAAGATCTCAGGGCTGCCTGACTCCAATGAAGAAATCGATGATACCATCCTCACGTGATCTGCCCAAATCAGCTCTCCAAGATAGTCCATTCTGATTTAATAGAGGATATGATAACTTCACTGACAATTATGAAAAGAGAAAACACCCTAAAAAATGTTTTTCTGATTCTTACAAAAATTCGAGCTGTTGCAGTTACAAAGCAAAAAAATTGTTTTTCATTTAATCCAGTTCTAGCCAACTGTTAATGTATTTCTGATGCCCAGTTTAGATTTTTATTGGATAAGCACCAGTATTAATTTTATCCTGTATATTCAGTATGGTAATGTCATTCACTGAGTGTGTAAGTTGAGAGTGGGGCAACCTAAAGAATGAGACACTGATTTTTTTTTTATCAGTGATATATCCTTTGATAGAGGTTATATAAATAAAAGAAGAGGAAAAACCACAAATAAAACAGTAGTAGTATTTGTTTTTACAAAATAAGCTATTTATTATTCTTACACGTTTTGTACATCTTCACAATGTACAATCATAATCTTGACAAATGAACACAACTTTTATGCATTTAGAAGCCTTAATACTATTGTGAGAAGTAAAAAGCTGAAGTTAGGCTATAAACGAACTACACCACGGTCGCATGACTTAAATATTACTACCGCTAAGCTTTCAACAACTCTTTCAATCTGTATTTACAAAACAGTTGGAAAGTACTATAAACTGATAAATCTACAAGTTGGAAAGTTTGAGCCGGAATAGTTTACTACAGCAAGGCTGTAGTAAGATTTTTTTTAATTAAAGAAAACCAATATAACAACAAGATGGCATTCAAATTGCAATCAACTTTTTTTTTTTTTTATCTACATTTGTGGATAAAATGCTTGGCCAATAAGATAGTTATTTACAGTATATTTAAACCTTTTATGGCCTTATTCTTTATAGATCCCATACTTAATATCTACAAAAGACCAACTTCACTACCTTTTTCTAGTGAAACAAATTTGCACTCTATCTCAAAAGGCACAGGAGAATTTACATGAGAAAAAAAATGTGCTCTATATCTTCGGTAGAGGAATTACAGAATCTACATTGTGCACTTTCAATGATAAACTTAGCACTAAGGGATTCATTTGAAGGATAGATAGCAGTCAATATTTTAAAGTGAGTCTCGTTAATTTTAGATTAAAATAAGAGGTTCTAATATATTTATGAGTTTGCCTATAAACAGAGAGATCTACTTTTTCAGACCGAACTGTAATTCTTAATTATTAAGAATTTGTCTAATATATTAGAACATTTCTCACTTTAACAAATATACACACACACACACACACACACACACACACATATATATATATATATATATATAAGGTAGAGTTGGAGTGATTTGCCCATATAATAAATAACCTTTCATCATTTTTTTAAAAAAGATGCTGGGACTGTAAACCAGAAACTATCCATGTTACATAAGAAACCTTGTAGGCATTTCAATTTTATTATTCCATTCATCTGTTCAAAATATATTATATTTAATCCACCTGTTTCATACCATTTTAGCTATATCAGTTTTCCTAACGCGAGTTTTATTCTTCCATATAAAATTGTGCAAGGGTTGATTTATTAACTTGATCACCGAAGAAGAAGGGGCTAACTCAACTTCCGGATAAATGACCGTCAGCAAAACTCCATTTTGGTCAGTAGAGCTCTGCCAAAACCAGAAATGCCTCTTTGTAATCAATTATTTTTGCCTTTTTTAACTTGTTTTAAAAAATTACTTTCATGCTTCTGCAAGGCTGTAGTAGATTGTTTTTTTGAAATGAAGCCAAACAAATTATCAAATCAAACATTAACAGTAGGCAGACATTAGACAATCATATCAAAATGAGTGACAATAAATAAATAAATCATTAATTAAAGTAAATATAAATAATAATAAATAAAAAGATAACTAAATAAATCTATGTAAACAAAGTGACAGGTTTACATAAGGGGCAAAAAGACAAGTTACTGTATTCGCTAATGTAATGACTAAGAAATTTGTTTAAGAAAAGGTGGAGGGACAAAGCAAGCATTTCAGCTTCATTCACAAAATGAGCAAAGGATGGAGGGGTTTTCAATAATTTACACGTGTGGATCAAAAAATGTAGCAATTATAATAGATGTTGGCCAGTGTTGTGTGCGATCTTTCTTTAGTACACCAAATCTGACTTGCTTAGAATTAATCAGGTTTATATGAATATCAATGTGAGGCATTTTGTTGTGCAATTGAGTTCAAAATAGTTTATAGAGTAGTTACAGTCAAAGAGAATGTGCTCAGTGGATTCGATGTCAGTTCCACAAAATTTATAAGAGTTTTCTTCAATACCAAACTTGGATTCCTTAGATGGATAAATATGGTTCATTATTTTAAAGTGAAGTTCTTTCATTTTCTGAAATATTGGGAACGTAAGGTAGTTGTTTCTAATCACTCCTCTGATTCAAACTCTTCGAAGATGTAATGACGTTTGATCCGACTTGGGTGAAGTCTATTAATGAAAACGAGGCTGTAATAGATGAGTTTTCCTGTTAGGCGTGATTACGTTTAATGTCCCTGACAACAGTTGTAGTCCTGTTTAGCCACTTGTAAGCAACCGTCTTTTTCAAGAATCGTAGAAGCTTTTTTTCAAAAGCACAAGTGGGGTATTACTGATGTATTTTATGTAGTACAATAAAACGTGAAAATATCTTGCACTTGTATTAACCACAGATCTTATTTCAGTCATTTTCCTCAGCTCAACTTCAGGTAGATCAACAAATTCGGCTCGCTCAACCATAGACATACATAGACACCACTTTGGCCTGTTGCTGTGAAAAAGTGAACGTGAGTGCCATATTGATCTGGGCCAGAGTGCCCTATAAACAAATACTAGTAAACGGGGAAGCTGTGGTTTTTCTGGATAAAAAGCACAATAAAGTTTACATTTCTCAAAGGATTTAAATGGTTTATGATCTGCGTTGATTACAAAAAAGAGTGGCAACAGTAGCAAGGAAAAACTCCCTAAGATGTTTTAAGACTAAGAAACCTTGAGAGGAACCAGACTCAGAAGGGAACCCATCCTCATCTGGGTAACAACAGATAGTGTGAAAAAGTTCATTATGGTATTATATGGAGTCTGTTTGGCCTTAGAAGCAGCTGTAGTCCCAGCAGTCTGGAATTGGAGTAGATGAGAGCTCCATCCAGAGGCAGGACATCCGAAACATCACGCAGGTCCGGAGAGCAGAAAGGATCAGGATCTCTAGTGTCTCCATAAAATCGTGTGTGGCTCGACAGAAGTAGAGAGGGAGAGACTGTGCTTAGCGTAACAGAAAGTCTAGTCATGGTAGGCTTGAGTAAACAAATACGTTTAAAGCCTAGTCTTAAACACTGAGACTGTCTGAGTCCCGAACACTAATTGGAAGACTGTTCCATAACTGTGGGGCTCTATAAGAGAAAAGCTCTTCCCCCTGCTGTAGCCTTCACTATTCGAGGTACTGTCAAATAGCCTGCATCTTTTGATCTAAGTAGACGTGGCGGATCATAGAAAACCAAAAGGTGGCTTAGATACTGTGGTGCGAGACCATTGAGTGCTTTATAGGTTAATAATAATATTTTATAATCAATGCGAGATTTCACTGGGACCCAATGGAGTGTTGATAAGATCGGGGTGATGTGGTCGTAACTTCTAGTTCTAGTTAAGACTCTAGCAGAAGCATTCTGGACTATCTGGAGTTTGTTTATGCTCCTACTGGAACATCCAGACAATAAGGCATTACAGTAATCTAGTCTAGAGGTTACAATGGTATAAAGAATTTCAAAAGAATTAAATTTCTGACTAGGTTTTTGTGTGATGACTAGATTTTTACTGTGGATTAGACCAACACCTCCTCTACCAGTCAAACGAGGCTGATGTACATAACTGTATCCAGGAGGACTGGCTTCATTTAATGCTATGTACTTGTTTGATTTAATCAAAGTTTCCGTTAAACACCTTAAATTACATTCCTGATCAGTAATGATTTTGTTAACAATAAGAGCCTTAGATGCACAAGATCTAATGTGTAATAGTCCCAGCTTCAGATTAAAGGTGCTTAATTAGGTTACTAAAACAAACTTTCTGAAATTTTCTATGTAATCTTTTAGCTTTTCTTGTACACCAGGTCAGAGTTCTGTTAACAAAGCTCATTCATTTTTAAATACTGGAAAAAAATTTTAATAGTGCGTGTTAAATTACTAATTGACCATAATTGTACCAAAATGGGACAAAATCAGCAAATACAAACCAAATAGTGAGACACTGGCAGTCAGTCTGCTTTCTATATTTTATAAGCAATAAAAGGATACATATATACTCCAAAACAAACAATTACACAGATAATAATTCTAAGCTTATTCTTTATGGATCCAGTGAAACAGTTACAGTGGTAATAACATTTATGTGATGATGCTGATGATAATATATTTGTAATAGCTAATAATAATAACAATAATTATAATAATAATAATAATAGCTAATAATAATAACAATAATAATAATGGCTAATTATAATAACAATAATACATTTGTAATAGCTAATAATAAAGAAGTAGTAAGATAAATTAAGATTCACAATATGTCAGTCACTCAGCCGAAACAAGGAGCTAGTCATAAAAGATGGTTTGGTGAAACAAGGCAGTATAGATAAAAATCTCAATAATGGCAATTATAAATTAAATAGAAAAAGTAGGCTATAATATAAATATTACTTATAGTTATAAGTTGGGCTATATATAAGCTGAGACGTATTACCAATGCCCGTACCAATATGACGGCGACCTTGACAAACGATCCAGTGGCCAATGCAGCATCTAGTTACATGTTTTTGCACTCAATTGCATACACTACACACATTCAAGCCTACAGTTTAAGTTTAGAAATGTTTGGAAGGTCGTTAACTGCTTGTGAGGGGCTCGACTCTGCTCGTTATACATCTCACATGCTAGCCGCGACTAAACAAGCACCATCGATTTCCTAATGATTTCTTCCGACAGGAAAGAATGCGAATGACACCGAATCGCCCACCCAAACTGTGAATTACATGAAATCATAAGATAACTAGGGTAACAGAGCATGGATAACAATGTTCAAGTGTACATAACACTTAATTGTTAATTCATTGTTGATGTTGCTGATATGTTTTCATATATTCCTTTCTGGCTAGAATTTTTTTATTATTATTATTTATTTTTTAAGAAGTTGGATGAGTGCCTCATGGATATTAAAATTTGTATGAATGATCATTTCCTGCAGCTGAACCCTTTCATGCATAAATCATTTAAATGAATACGCAGAATTTCCCTGTACAGTAGCCTATATGAATTTTGATTGTCTAAATATCAAATATTAAAAAGTGGTTGTAAAATGGAAAAAAAAAATGATCACATTTAAATTTTAAAAATCTCCCAATGTCTAAAATTTGCAGCATTCAGGTCTAATATATGTAATGAAAAAACATTTCCATGTAATGAAAATATCATTTCTGAACATAAAATTTACACAGTTTGGGACTGCTGCATGATGCACAAAGGTTTAAAAAAAAGTTAAAACACTAAAAGCACTAGTTTAAAACAAACATTCAGTGGAGTCTGACACAAAAATAATACATAATTAAAAAATATGTAGAAAGTTGGCGAACATTGGAATTGTGAAATAATCTTGAGAACTACAGATGTTTGTTAATTTACAGTAATGATTTGCAGTAATGAAAGGGATTTTGGGATGATTTACATCTTCTATTTTCCTAAAATGTTAAAAAAATGTATAAACTGTCCATGAGTGTGGACACTATTCATACACTATGCATTTTAATAAAAATATGTCAAAAGTTAGTCTCTTTGTAGGGACGCTGCCACAAACTGGGCGCAGCTGGGTTCATTTTGCTGTCTTGCTGACTGCTGTATAAACCTGCTTCTTCTGAATCCAGTCTCTATTAGTTCTGCTATGATCTTTATCTAAAAATACAAGTAAGAGTGCTTAATTAAGTTTGTGAGCTAGCAGGGCCAGTGCAGGCTGAAATGGCCCAAAATTTGCTGCAATCATGAACTCAATCAATTTATTGTAATCACCTGAAATCACCTGGCCCGACCGAGTTTCCTTCCGAATTTTAAAAGAAATTTCATGTTACATTGGCCCCATTACTGTATTTGAGGAATCCTTAGAACTAGGTATGCTGCCACAAACATTGAGACAAGCATCTATAACTCTATTGCTCAAAGATGGGAAGGTCCCAACATTATGTAATTTGTACAGACCTATTAGCCTTCTCAATGTTGATGTCAAGATTTTAGCCAAACTTTTGGCCTCTCGTTTAGAGGGAATTCTCCCTAGCATTATTTCAGAGGAGCAAACCGGGTTTATAAAAGGATGGCATACCTTTTCTAATATTTGTACTCTACTTAGTACTTTGTATTCAAAACAAAACAGCAACTCCTCTGAAGTGGTCATCTCTTTGGACGCAGAAAAGGCATTTGATGGGGTCGAATGGGAATATATTTTTGTGGTGCTAAAGAGGTTCGGCTTTGGGGATAAACTGATATCATGGATCCGTTTATTATATGTGGAACTGCAGGCTTCCATATATACCAACGATGCTAAATCTGACTATTTTACTCTGTCACAGGGTACGCGCCAGGGATGTCCTCTATCTCCCTTACTTTTTGCCATAGCGATTGAGCCTCTCTTGATGGCACATTGTTCTCTTCCTGTATTTCAGGGTATAATTCGTAAAGGAATTGAACATAAACTAGCGCTATATGCTGACAACTTACTACTTTATGTTACAGATCCGATTGCATCTATTCCTGAGATAATACACATATTAAATGACTTTGGGAAATTTTCCTGGTATAAACTGAACCTACAGAAGAGTGAATGCATACCCATAAGCCAATCTGGCCAAAAAAATAAAACAGACTAAAATAGATTTTCATTTGGAGGACTCAAAATTCAAATATCTCGGAGTTAATGTCACCCTATTAACTGTTCCTATTCTGCATTAATGGCGGCGAATTTTACACCCTTAATTTCATACATGAAGTCGGCCTTACAAAGATGGGCAGCGCTACCATTATCCCCTCTTGGTAGAATAAACACAATAAAAATAAACATTCTTCCAAAATTCCTCTACCTTTTCCAGTCCATCCCTTTGCTTTTACCCAAATCTTTCTTCAAGAATATAGACCAATTAATCTCCTCTTTTGTATGGGCAGGGAAAACTCCCAGGGTTTCCAAATTTTCACTTCAGAGGAGTCGACTATTGTGGTGGCCTCTCCTTGCCCAATTTCATGTATTATTATTGGGCCACTAATATTCAGAAACTGGTGCTCTGGGTGCAGGCCCCCTCTCTTCCAGGGTGCTACGTAGAACTGAAGTCTTGTATTTCAACCTCCCTCCCTGCTATGGTATTCTCCTCCCTTCCTATATCAGTTTCACCATCATTTTAAATCCATCTCAGCCTCAACCATGGCGCTTATATGTAATAACCACCTCTTTCCCCCCCTCCTTTATAGATTCCACATTCTCTTTGTGGGAAAAGAAGGGTCTGAATGCTATGAGGATCTTGACATTAATAATGTGTTTGAAAACATTTCTGAATTATCTTCGTCATTCAGCCTGTCTCCGTCTCACCTATTCCGTTTATTTCAAGTTAGGCATTGTGTCTCCTCCCTATTCACTGGGTTTCCCTCCTTACCTACAAAGTATGCATGGGAAGAGGTGTTCAAGCTGAATCCTCATAAGGGTGTCATTATTTCACGGATATATGCAACGATCTGGTCACAGGACCATTCTTACAATATCAAAACCATTAGTGCTTGGGAAGAGGAATTGGGCCTGGAGCTTGAGGATGATTGCTGGGGCAGAGCATTAGATAATATACGTACCACCACGTCCTTTGTTAGACTTAGTTTCATACAATTTAAAGTGGTCCATAGAGCTCACCTCTCTAGGAGTAAACTATCTAAAATATATCCTAATGTTTCTGAGGTGTGAAAAATGCAAACTTTCGCCCTTTAACCTGAGTCATATGTTTGCACTCTGTGCAACTGAGTGAACTGCAGAACTTTTGGAACTCTTTCTTCAAAACTATGTCAGACGTTCTTAAAATCAAATTAGATGTCTGTCCTTTAATTGCCATCTTTGATGTTCCATCTCAGCGTCAACCTCTGAACCATAAAGAAGCTAGTGTTGTGGCCTTTGGATCATTACTTGCTCGGCGCAGAATACTGTTGTCTTGGACCTCTCCACAACCCCCCCTCTATATCAGTCTGGCTTAAAGATTTAATCTTCTTTTGAAAACTTGAAAAAAATCAAGTATAATATCAGAGGCAGGCTCTGTCTCTGGGCACAATTTATTACCTACTTCAATGATGTACGCACCCTGGAGGATTGAGGAGAGGTGGATGGTAATTCCTGATCCCCCCCCCCTTTTTTTTGTTGTTGTTGTTTTGGGTTTTTAATGTTTGTTTGTTTTTTTTTTTCCTCTAGTTGGTTGTTTATCATTTTTTGTTTCCCCCTTTCTTTTGGTTTTGGCTGTGGTTGTTTGTTGGGGTTGTTGGGTGGGGTGTTATGTAAAATGTAAATTTTCAATAAAAATTCTATGATAAAAAAAAAAAAAGTTAGTCTCTTTGTAACTTCAAAAGTGGCCAGCACTTTTAGGGGGAATCTTGGTCACCTTATTCCCTTTTGCACCATCTAATGCATGAATTTCAGAGTGATCTGTGATTCTGAACTTAAATTTGAGATATTGTTGGTGATTATATTATAGGTTAATTCAATTCAATTCAATTTTATTTGTATAGCGCTTTCTACAATAGCCATTGTCTCAAAGCAGCTTTACAGAAATAGAAACAAATTAAACAGAGAGAAACATAAATAGAATTTATCCCAACTGAGCAAGCCACTGAGTGGCGACGGTGGTAAGGAAAAACTCCCTAAGATGCTTTTAGAGGAAGAAACCTTGAGAGGAACCCGACTCAGAAGGGAACCCATCCTCATCTGGGTAACACGGATTTATTTAGTTTTTTTGGTATGATCTTACTGTATTTAAATTTTTGTTTTTTTTAAACAAGGATGTTTTTGGCAGGTAGCAATGCTTTTGCTTATTTTTTCCCCACATACACTCACTGAACACTTTATTAGGAACACCTGTACACCTATTCATGCAATGATCTCATCATGTGGCAGCAGAGCAATGCATAAAATCATGCAAATACAGGCCAGCAGCTTCAGTTAATGTTCACATCAACCATCAGAATTGGGGAAAAAAGTGATCTGAGTTATTCTGACCGTGGCATGATTGTTAGTGCCAGACAGGCTGGGTTGAATATTTCTATAATTGCTGACCTCCTGGGATTTTCATGCACAACAGTTTCTATACTCAGAGTGGCGTAATAAATAAAAAACACCCAGTAAGTGGCAGTTCTGCAGATGGAAATGCCTTGCGGATGAGAGAGGTCAATGGAGATTGGTTTGATATGACAAAGTCTACAGTAATTTGGATAACCTCTCTGTACAATTGTGGTGAGCATCTCAGAATGCACAACACATTGAACCTTGAGGCAAATGGGCTACAGACAGAAGACCACACCATGTTCCATTTTTGTCAGCCAAGAACAGAATGCTGAGGCTGTGGGCACAGGCTCACCAAAACTGGACAGTTTAAAACTGGAAAAACATAGCCGGCCTGATGAATCTTGATTTCTGCAGAGCCACACAGATGATAGGGTTAGAATTTGGCACAAACAGCATGAATCCATGGACCCACCCTGCTTTGTATTAACAGTTCTTTCTGGTTGAGGTTGTGTAATGGTGTGGGGAATGTTTTCTTGGCAGATTTTGGGCTTGTTAATACCAATTAATCATAATTAATCATTTTTACAGTGTTCTATGGTACATCTAATGTTTTGGATTTTTGTACCCCTCTCCTTTTGACAATGAGACCCTGTACAGTCTTTGTCAGCTCTTTGCAGACCATCAGTCAGATGAAACCAAGAAGATGTGAAGATAATCCTACAGAAATTGTTGGTCTTTATTTGGAGTTAATCAGAATAATATCATGATCATGATTGTGTGATGCTCAACCAGTCAACGTCTTCGAGCATTTCTGAGATTCCTCTGGAAAATCCAGACATGATTTTGTTTACAGATGGGTCAGCTCAAGTCCTGCATGGATGCAGGCATGCTGGATGGGCTGTTGGCTGTTTACACAGAGTGGTAGCTCAGGGTCGCCTCCCTAATCACTTCTCAGACCAGGTTGCCGAACTTGTGGCCTTGACTAATGCCTGTGTCCTAGGTACTGGTTATACTGCTACAATCTACACAGATTCATGATATGCCAATATGCATGCATGCCCATCAAACATGCCTTGTTTGTGTCTGATCTTTTGAAGGCATGTGAACGTCCAACATGTTTGGCTGTGGTCAAGATTAAGCTGCATTCCCCTGACACTATTGAAGCTCAAGGTAATGCTATGGCTGATGCTGCAGCCAAATCGGTGTACAGTTTTCCCTCTGTCTCAATTTCAGGTGCCACAACCTCAAACCTTACAAACTAGGATGAGGTTAAGCCTGTCACACAGCAGATACTGTCCTCCCTAATAGACATGTATGCTAATGCTCCTGCATTAGAGGTGTGATCATGGATGGACAAGGGTGCAAGCCTAGATTCTGCTGGTGTACATACAAAAGGGGGAAGGTAAGCGTTGTTGCCATACTTAGCTCAACAAATCCATTTTTATTTATATAGCGCTTTTTACAATGGACATTGTCTCAAAGCAGCTTTTCAGAAATATATAAACACAGAATACAGATTTTAAATGTGCGAATTTATCATATTTGAGCAAACCGAGCAAAACTCTCTAATATGTTAAGAGGAAGAAACCTTGAGAGGAACCAGACTCAGAAGGGAACCCATCCTCATCTAGGTAACAACAGATAGTG
>JAOUWY010000049.1:700951-713217 GCA_025728095.1 Prietella phreatophila | reverse complement strand
TGTGAGTGATGTCCAGACATACGGAGACTAAGTGTGAATGTATGAATCAAAACCTTTGTACTGGAGAAAGAAAGTGAGTAAAATAAGTATTCTTATATGCTGTTGTGTACATGAATATTACACAGAAAATTCCTGTGTAATAAAAAGAACTGCAGTTGCTGTGTGTTTTTTGAAAATTACACAGCAACCAGTGACCTGGTTTTGTAAATATTTTTGTACATTTACCTAACTGTCGCCGTTGTAATCCAACATTGATCCAGGTAAAAGGCCTGTTGTGTACAAGAATACTCCTAAAATGTGGATGCGTTTTTTGGACACACATCCAATTTCCATCGCCGTTACCCTAATAGGGAGACTTTTACATTCTTACCTTTAAGTCGAGTATTGTGCATTAAGTAATCTATGACACAATTCACATTAAACAGAAGAGGGAATCCATTTAGACCTGTTTTTAAACTTCCACTCACATCTGAGTCTAGGTAAGTTGAGCCTTACAATGACACTTTCGCTGAAGATCCAGTAGGGGTAGTATTTGACAAACTCCCAAAGTGGGTGGTAGATATTAGCCAGATCAGACACAGAGACATGGCGTATGGATGGATGTGGGTAATACAGAAGAAATTGATATCAGGGAATAGAATTAAAAGTGACAGTGGCTGCATTTTTATCTCATTTGTTATCCTTTTGATTGTAAAATTCTAGGGTATATCTATCTATATGCCATAAAAAGAAATAGAAACAAAGATCAACTATAAAAAGAGCAGTTGACATCTTTTTAATATATATATTTTTACATAAAAGGGTGGTCCTAGCCCAGAGTTTAGATAACAGGCCACCTTGACTTCATATAGGGAATACGTACAGCTGTATGGGATAACAGTGGTAAGAGCTAAAGTACAGTGCTGTGAGAAAGTATTTGCCCCATTGTGATTGTTTCTGTTTTTGTGTATATCATACTTAATAGTTTTATATGTTAAAACGAAATACAACATAAACTTGAACCTGCCAGCAGCAGTTATATCAACTTCCTGTTTCATAGGATTACTAGCATGCCTTAACACTTAGCTAAGTGTCGCTTGTATGTTTAACATGTTTCTAGCATGTTGCTAACATATTTTGAATTCGCTGGCATATTTTTTATGTTACTAGGAATAGATCAGAGAAAAACATGTCAGTTCCTGTTGCCAGCAGGTGGCGCTATGACTATAACTGAATATTGGCATGGAGATATCTTCAGGCCAGGACTTTGATCAAACTTGTGAAGTTTGGAGCAGAATGGACATTGTATGTTTGCCTTATAACAACTTCCTGTTTCATGGCAAAACATAAAACTGTGTGAGACTGCCACGCCCAAGCCGTGCAGCAAAAACACAAAAGCTTTTTGCAATTCTGCGTTATCAAGGCCTTTAGATAAGACTGACCGAACATGATGTCGATTCAATGAAATCTCTAGGAGGAGTTCGTTAAAATACGACTCCTAGAAATGGCAAAAGCTGATCAGAAAATTAAAAGAAAAATCAAAATGGCTGACTTCCTGTTGAGTTTAGGGCATGGGTACCTGAACCAGAGACCTTTTTGTACATATTGGCATGTTACACGTTTACCAAATTTCATATTTGTAGGTGAAATGTAGTGCGAAGCACACATTATATTCTGTAGTTGGTGCTCTCGAGCCATTTTGCCACACTCAATTGTAAAACCTTAGCAGATGTAAATGTTCACCACTTTTGAGGTGTGTCCAAAGTTGTATGAGTTTTCAAGCATGTTTAGGCCTCAAACATGTGATTCGTTTCATCTCAAACTTTGTCAGGCCACCACTTCAATGAAAACTCAAAAGCTTAGCAATTTAACATCAGCAAGGCCTTTAGATTAGACTGACTGAATATGATGTTGATCCTATTAAATCTCTGGAAGGAGTTTGTTACAGTATGAAGCCTGGAAATTGTTGTTGCCAGCAGGTGGTGCTATGACTACAACTGATTATTGGCATGTGAAGATTAGAGCAGGTTGGACATGAGTTATAGCAACTTTCTTTATCATGGTGAAACTTTTGAAAAAAAATTGTGAGACTGCCATGTCCATGCCGTGCAGCGATCTCATGACCAGTAGGGGGCAGTGTGTCAAAACGATGCATGTAACCTCAGGGCCTAATGCTGATGAAGCGTACTACGTTTCACCACAATCCTTCAAGGCATTGCGGAGATACAGCCTCATGTTCAATTTTGCGCATTCTTCAAATTCATTGAAGTGCAATTAGAAAACAGTATGGTTTATCAAAATTCAGTGAATAGCTTTTTGTCATGAATAAGTTAGTGCCTCTAGATTGGAAGAAAAAATAAAAAATAAAAAAAACAGACAGGGCATCATTTGGGTATTCCGTGTATTTTATTGATTTTCAAATAGAATGTGCATAAATGAAAAAGCCCACATTCCCTATCCCGCTGCATTTTCTTTTTGCTGGGGAGAGGCGGAGCTTAACCTACCTTTTATCTAGCTGTCAGTGCACATCTGTGTTGCCAACTTAGCGACTTTATTTGTAAAAAAAAAAAAAAAAAAAAAAAGAAAAGAAAAAAAAGGACAACAACAAATCTAGCTACTTTTTGGACAAACCGTAGGTTTTTATACTTGATGTGCTCGACGTTGTATTATCCTTTGAAACAAAAGGGGGCGACTTGGAGTAATAGTGCTATAAACCAACAGGAAGCAGTTAAAAGAAGTTGTTTGTCAGAAAAACCACTGCAACGCGTACAAACATGGTGTCTCGCATGGAGTTACTGTATGCTGAGGAATATCACGTTACAACAAAATATACCTAGAAATATGAGCATGTAGTCTATTAACCCTCTTACCCCTTAGTTCCCACAGTATTATGTCCCACAACCCTATATTGCCCATAGAAACAGCATGCCAACCCTGGGCCAAAATTGAACCCAAAATCAACATTTTAATTTTAACATTTTTAGGTCTTGAAACAACTTATAATAATGTATTTGTGTAATATTACTTTGAAAATGAAGCAGTTAACTAAACTTAGAGCACAATTCTTAAACAGAGAAAGGATGAAAAATGCTTGCTAAAATCCTTACTCATTTAGAAGTACCACATGAGCATCAGCATGGTCAATGCCTTTGAATAAATTCAAGTAAGTAATAAATAAATAAATGCATTTTAGCACCAAAAGTCAACATTCTGGGGATAATCAGACCAGCAGGTAGTGTTTTCACGAATGCACAGAAATGGGCACGTTATGACGCCAAACCCCTACAGTGTCAGTCGCACTGGTTGATTCTGAAGATGAAGACGGATCAGGGTCTGAATCATGAGAGTTTGCGTCACTATCAGTTTCGGTTTCAACATCGCCTGAACTTTCACTGCTGTCACTATCTAGAATCCTTGCTGTCGCCTGTGTAACTGTATATTTTCTTTTTTTTTCACTGTTTTAGATATACCTGTGTTCACTGTAGGTGTAACTTTAGCTGGAACACGATTAGCTTTTCGCTTCGGCATTTTTAGTTCACTTCTACTATTACACCAATATTTACGCTTGCAACTTCATCGTAATGACGGCATAATAACGTAATAACGTCGTTAAGGTCATGATGTAATCGTTCTTCCGGGTCAAAAAATAATAATTAAATAAGTAAGGAATCATAACAGAGTAATGCCGGTATACCGGCCTTACGGGGATAACGTTTACACTGTAAAGCCGCTATATCGGCCTTAAGGGGATTTGGTATGGACGACCAAACCGGTATATCATCCTTACGGGAATAGATCAAAGACGGGCAAGCCAGTTTTTCGGCCATACGGGGTAAGAGGGTTAAACTAAATTGAACAACTTCATTTTTTTTTCTTCATTTCATTAAAATGTATCTTAAACATGGTCCTTCACTTTCATTAGACTTATTATTTATTGTAGGCTCATTTTGTAAATGTTAGCAATTATTATATACATAAGCAAAAAGTGGGTGCTTTCTGCAAATGTCATTTCTCACATTTACAAAATCAGGTGATTATTATGTTCGCCCATCAATACAAATGTCTCAATTTATAGAAACAAAAGAAAGTTATTACAGAATGATCACTCTGTATGGCCACCCAACCATGTAAATGTCTCTATGTATAAAAACAAAAGAACGAGTGCGTTAACGGAGTCTGTTAAGGGTGCCCCCACAGATGTGCAACTTATCCATACCATGGGCACTGACACACCCCCATACCATTACAGACTCTGACTTTTGGACCTGATGCTAATAACAGCTTGGATAGTCCTTTTCCTCTTTGGCCCGGAGAACACGACGGCAATTTTGTCCAAAAACTATTTAAAATGTTGACTTGTTGGACCATAATACACGATTCCACAGTGTTACTGTCCATCTCGGATGAGAACGAGCCGAGAGATGTTGGCAGCGATTCTGGACAGTGTATGGCTTCTGCTTTGCATAGTAAAGCCTTAACTTGTATTTGTGGATGCAGCGACAAATGGTGTTGACTGACAAAGGTTTACCAAAGTATTCCCGAGCCCATGTCAGGATATCCATTACAGACTCATGAAGGTGACATCTGAGGGATCAGAGATCACGGGCATTCAAAAGTTGTTTTTGGCCTTGCCCATTACACACTGAAATTTGACTAGATTCCTTGAAACTTTTAATTATATTGTGCACTGTTGAAGATGAAATGCCCCAAATCCTACTGATTTGTATTTGGGGAATGTTGTTCTCAACGTGTTGCATTATTTGCTGAAGCATCTGTAGGCAGATTGTCAAGCCTCAACCCATCCTTGCGCTTGAAGGACTACGCCTTTTTTGGAGGCTCCTTATATACTATGATTAGATGATTGTCTCACCTGCTTCACATCACCTTCTTATTTCAACTTGTCCCATCGCTCTTAGTCCTAAATTGCCCTGTTCCAAAAAAAAGTTGGGACGTGGTTCATGCATCAATTTCAAAATAAACCTTTACCTTCAAAAAAACTATGTAGTTGATTAGGTAAAACATCAAATACATGGTCTATGTGTGTTTTTGTTTCAATACAATTCAAAGTACATTTAAAACTCACTCCTCTTTGTCCAAACTTTTTCAGCATTGGGGTTGTAGTCAATACTTTGTGCTACCTCCCTTTGCCAAGATAACAGCTCTGAGCCTTCATCTATAATGAATGATGAGGTTGGAGGATACATAGCAAGGGATATATGAGACCATTCCTCCATACAGAAGCTTTCCAGATCCTTCTAATTTCGAAGTACACGCTGGTGGAGTCTCCTCTTCAGTTCACCCCACAGGTTTTCTATGGGTTTCATGTCAGTGGACTGGGATGGCCATGGAAGGACCTTGAGTTTGTAGATAGTAAACCATTTTTGTGTTTTTGATGTATGTTTTGGATCACTGTCCTGCTGGAAGATCAAACCACGGCCCATTTTAAGCTTTCTGGCAGTGACAGTCAGGTTTTCATTTAATATCTGTTGATATTTGATAGCGCCAATGATGCCATGTATCCTAACAAAATGTCCAGGTCCTCTGGCAGAAAAACATTAAAGAGCCACCACCATATTTAACCATTGTGAAAGGTACTTTTCCATATGACTACCTCTCTGTGTGTGACAAACCACCTCTGGTGTTTATTTACAAAAAGCTCTATGTTCGTTTCATCTGACCATAGAACCCGATCCCATTTGAAGCTCCAGTAATGTCAGGCAAACTCAAGACACTTGAGGTTGTTTTGGGATGACAGTAAACGCTTTTTTTCTTGAAACCTTTCCAAACAACTTGTGGTGATGTAGGTGACTTCGGATTGTAGTTTTAGAGACTTTCTGACCCCAAGACGCAACTAATTTCTGCAATTCTCCAGCTGTGATCCTTAGAGAATTTTTGGCCACTCGAACCATCTTCCTGACAGTGCATTGAGACAATATAGACACTCGTCCTCTTCCAGGTTGAGATAAAATAACATAACATTTCCACTTCTTAATTATTGCCCTGAAGGTGGAAATGGACATTTTGATGCTTGTCCTATTTTCTTATAGTCACTTCCCATTTTGTAAAGCTCAAGTTTTGTCACACATCACAGCCATATTCCTGGGTCTTACCCATTGTTATGAATGACTAAAGGAATTTGGGAATGTGTTACCTCATATAAATGCCAATAAATTGTTTCACACCTATATTTAAGTTTTTTTTTAACAAAAGCTCAAAAGGTTAAACAATAACGACAAATTTTCACAGTCTTCTTTGTTTGTATTTACCAAGGGTGCCAATATTAGTGAAGGGCACTGTTGTGTGTATGTCTGTGTGTATAAAAAATATACATCCAAACTGAATCAAACAGTAACACTCTTCATTGACTACGTTTACATAGTTTGATTAACAGCACACGTCATTACGTTACCACGTCACGCCGTCCGGCGTCCCTCCAGAATTTCACATATCAACATACAGTTCGTCTTCGTTATGGTACTGTATAGTTTTGGGTGTTTTTACCTATAATTTTTACGAAAGCTTCAAGTGCAGTTAATTATTTATCATGCTATACATGCAAATAGACGACTGCTTGAAGCCATGGGCTGCATCTGCAACTGTGTACTTCCCTACTGTATAGTAGCTGAGATACATGTAGTTAACCTACTATATATGTGTATTTCACCTACTATATAGCAGGTAAGTACACAGTTTCAGACGCATCCGTGCTCACTTGTTTGCTATAAAATGGTTGAGCACTGCCATGTGTGATCGTGTCCTGTCGCAAAATGTGGTGAAAACTCCCACACAATGTTAATGGTGTGATTAAGATGTTTACATGTCTGAAATACACATCGATAATGCGACTAAAACAGCAATACTCCACATGTCTTAATTCGATTTGTGTTTACTACGAGTATGACTTTTATCGGATTAAGGTAATAAAAAATTGCTGTTTACATGGTAGTTTCTTAATCACAGTATTGTCTTAATCAGTTTAATATTGGATTATTGTTGTCCATGTAAACGTACTGAGTGTCTATGTTTTAAATCCGCATCTGAAGTACCCTGCTCCATGCATAGTGTAGTCTCACTCAGGGCTGGTCAATCCATTAGACGTTATAGGCAGCCGGATAGGGCATCACCACCACCCTACTGAATCCGATTAACAGTACAGAGTAGACTTGCAACAACTAATCGATTATTATTTTATGTATGTTTACTCATTACGTTACTTCTGTTCTGAAATCACGCTTCGGAGAGCAAATACTAAAGTTGTGTCCCAAATGATGTACTATACACTTAGGACTACCATCTAGTGCAGCGTTTCTCAATGGGGAAATTTTGGGGGGGTTGGTCCCTACAGGAAACTGCAGGTTTTCTACAGACCCCCTGCGATTACACCACTGATCAAAGGTGTACATGCAGAAGGACCATGGGAAAGTTTTTAAAATGTTTAAATAATATTATAGATTTTTTTTATTACATCTATCAAAACATATTCAAATAAGTTGTTTTAAAATTAATCAATTTGCCCATTCACGTGCATTCACAAATATCACGTTAGCTGAGCTGACGATCATTCATTGATGGATTTATTTTAAATATATTTACAAATGAAATGATAATTTGCAAAATCCTACAAGTGGTAGACAAATTCAAGTGTCGCATTGATGGATAAAATAAACAAAAGATAATTCAGAGAGTCAAATTAAATAAAATGTAAAAAATGAAATCTATAATATAATTAATGTTAAATATTAATAAAATAAAGTAACATATGCTAGGGGTTCAGAGCTCACAAAAGGTTGATAACTACTGGTCTAGTGCATGACATAATCGGATGGGGCAAACTTTCAGTACCATTTTTTTGTTTATGTAAAATAAAATACACAAACTGACTATTACAAATATAAACTTCAGAATAAAATCTTACACAACTGTTTGTCCAATCAACAGCTGTGTGAAGTTTTAGTCTGAAGTTTATATTTGTAACACTTAGTTTGTGGATTTTATTTTACATAAACTAAAAAACAAATCGGCCAACTAATCGATTACGAAAATAATCGTTAGTTGACAGCCCTAGTACAGAGCCACATTTAGCTTTCCTCCTGTATTTTATGTCGTCAAAAAAAGTTTGTTTGGTCAAATTGGTTTGCTGGCGCCCCCTAGTGCCTATCTAAATAAGCGGCAGTGGGTCGCAAGGCTGCATTAAGTGCAACAGGACCCGAATCACCAGTGGTTTATTTTTTAGATCAAATTCAAAAATACATATCAGTCATCACCGTTGGTGTCTGTGTGACTGTGACATGTGTACGAGTGTCAGTGATGATTTAGTTTTTTTTACGGCATTATGGACGATAATGATCATAGTATAATTTTTATGCTAACACTGCTGAAGTATTACCGGCAGTACCAATCACAATTGTTAGTTCAAGTGCAAAATGAAGCGACAAAAACCATCGGGAGCTCAACCATGTCACAAGAGCAGCTCAACGGTCTGGCTGTGATTGCCATTAACCATAACATTGCTGGTCAAATCTCATATGACAACATTATTAATGATTTTGCAGCAAGGAAGGCCAGGAAGGTAAAATTATAAAAGCACACATTACTTGAAACGACTGTAGACAGAGCAGAGTGTTTAAATTACAGTTTATACAACATTGTTATTTTTGTACTGTTATTTATTTTCATAAAAAAATTCTTAGTCCTTTCTCTGTATTGAACATATAAGGAAAATGTGTTTATATTCTTTTTTGTGGTTATTTTATTATTATTGAAGTAAATAAAATATTATTGAGTACGAGAAATTAGTGTTGTATAATTGTGTGTACACGTGTGGGGCGTTGAGGATGAATCTCGCCTAGAGCACCAAATGGGCTAGGACCGGCAATGGTCTCACGTGTCAAAAACAAACACCACGAGGCATCAGTGTTATATATTATTTAGCCTCTAGAGGCCGCTCTCGTACTGTGTAATGGCAGCGGACCCTTCACGGCCGCTTCTGAAACAGACGGAACCAGGAAAAACTATGTTGTTTTTTTATGGATTTTTGCCCATGGCTCCAAGAATCGGTTATTGTTGCCGATTCATGTTATGGCTCATTGGTGTGTATGATCGTTGTGTGTTCTTAATAGGCTCCAAATATCTTTCTCTGCTGAATTTGTTTTTATAAGATGAAGAGACTGCTTAATAAGAAACAGTTGGAACCTCATAAACCCAAACCATATTTGATCTTACAGAATAATAAAGTTCTGTTTGGTGTCTGTTCAAAATAATTTGCTTTTCAATTGTTTAAGAATTGCAACAGTGGGCATTTAAAGTAAACTTACAGTTGTTGAGCTATAAATGTAAATTTCAGTGCGTTGGAGTTTTGCTAGCTAGAATGTCAAAACTTGTCCCATATCTCTAAACGGCTCTTCGCTCGGACAAAACATTACAATACGGAAGTCTCGATTAACAACATTTTAGAACATTTGTTATTGTGTTGGGTTGTAGTGACGTTTCCACCATTATTATGAGGGTCGTTTACGGTAATAAGCGCTAAACCGCGCTGCAGTAACGCCATTGACTTACTCTGCGTTAGTGTAACGGTAGTGGTGGCTGTGCTAATAGGCACGGAAACCGGTACCGCAATCTCCGCACTTGGCTCTCCCGATTCCCCAGCAGGCAGGCTGATAATGGTGGCTTCCCCCAACAGGTTACAAATGCGCTGCTGCATGGCAGTAAGAATAACCGGTACCGTGGTGCAGTCCCCTGTGTCCTCAATCGCTGCGCGAGCCTGCGCCACTTTACGACGAACCTCGGTTTTCAAATCGGACCACTTCTTCTTCACCTCGGCGAGTTCGCGCTGGCAGTTGGTCACAGCGTTCACCCGTTTCAGAATATCCATCCAGGCGTTATTTTTGGCGATGTGAGTGACGCCAGCGTTGTAATGGTTCACCAAAATGTGCTTTTGTTTTTCCATCTCCTCCACAATGATTTCCACCTCCCTTTCAGAGAAATTCATTTTTCTCTTCTTTGCCTGTGATGCCATAATATTTTGAATAGGACTTAAGGAAAGTATTTTAAAGTGCGTAAAATACGTAAAAATTAGTAAGTTTTTCTTGACTAAACTGCGCAACGTAATGGCTTCCTGAATCGACTTTTCTTTGACCACGACGTTTACGGCCGTAATGGTTAAAACCCCGCCTACTTTCATATCACGGATCCTTACTCGTTGTACCATTTAGGAAGTTGTGACGATTGAGGAGATTATTGGCGGAACTAACAGTCACTCAATCTAGTCTTAGGCGGTTAATGGTGGTGGATCTGTTTGAAATGGTATACTGCGCAAGTGTACTGTATACTGCATACTACTTAGATGCAATGTGTGAGAATTATCTCATTCATGCGTGTCTCTAGCAGTTAAATTAACTCGTAGACCCACCTTATACGGTTTCATTTTTGTGCAGAAGATTTTTATTTACTATGACTAAAACATTTGAATTTCTGATCAGGAGTAAATGGCAGATATAATCATGGCAAAATTAGTATAGCTTTGTTGCTTAACTACAACTAGTTAAAGAAATTTAAAAAATGAAGCATGGTTGAGGGAAACACTAGTATTTAATCATTCACAGGAATAGTTTTATCAGTACACTATTATAAATCAAAAATGGACACAGAAAATGTATGAATATTTCACGTTTGCCTACACTGTAGTTTGGCCTACACTTGTATTTTGATCACATTATGGAACAATGAATGCCACATTTTATTTCTACCAGATAATAGGATAACATTTTCTTTATTTTTGGCAGCAACCGTATGTCAGAATTCTGACATAATATTGAAAAATGTTCACTTTGTACCTTAAAATGCTTTCTCTCACATCTCGATATTATTTTGACTTAATTCTGACTAAAT
Source organism: Prietella phreatophila (assembly GCA_025728095.1). NCBI lineage: Eukaryota > Metazoa > Chordata > Actinopteri > Siluriformes > Ictaluridae > Prietella > Prietella phreatophila. The sequence goes on along the minus strand of JAOUWY010000049.1, from coordinate 702,348 downwards.
ATCTCAACATTCAATTTCAGAATGTTTTACTTCATATCTGAACATGTTGACTTACCTTAATTCTTTGACTTAGTATCTCAAATTGTTTACTTGGTATCTCAAAATTCTTACTTATTACCCCAAATTTAAATTGTATTTTATTTTGTCAAAAATTTGACTTCTTATCTCAGAATTTTGAAACACAGTGGATATAAAAAGTTTATAGTCCCTTGTTAAAATGTCAGGTTTTTGTAATGCAAATAAATAAATAAATAAATAAAAAAAGCTGCCAGACTTCTGAAGTGACAGACACTGGGGAACAGTGAATGCAGATTAATAGCCTGCAGTGTCTCAAGCAGCTTAGATGGGCACTTCTCACACTCAGTCAGATATGAATGACCTGGATTGTATGAGCTTGTTGGGTCTAATGGCTAGGCAGTGGAGAGTAGGGATGTCACGAGAACTGATACTTCGGTACCAACATTCATAAAACGTGACTGTACTTGACTTGAAGGTTTCTCTGCAGTAGCGTAGGTAATGTTGGTAATGAAGGTACAGAGGTTGCAATTCTTCCGGACCTGATGGGGGTAGCAAATACGTGTAAGTGTTTGTCGGTCCAAAAGTGGTAAGGAAGAAGAAGAAGGCCTACAAGCACATAGGAAAAACTACAGAAGATGGTGAAGAAGCTTAGCTCTGCCCCGACTCGTTGAGAGGAAAGGTGATGAGAGGCAAATATAGAAATACTTCGTATTCGAGGCGGATGACAACAAACATATAATTGATGCTGTGAAGCCGGTGTGCAACCGATGTTATCGTTCATTTCAAACAATGCGAGGAAACACCTGGAATTTGGCGATGCACCTGAAAGGCGGGCCCTATATTATGTTTGTTTGAGTCAGCTGGCATTGCGGCACATGAAACCAGCTAACATTACGTGCCATGTAATGTTGGCGATAGCCAGGTATTTGTTAACGATGCTAACGTACCGTTATAAACTACCTCCTAATGGGCCACCATGCATCGCCATTCAGCCCGTGTCCTGTCAGCTAAATGTAGCCTAATGTCACTAATAATTACTGAAATGTTAATGCTTTTAATAAATTTTTTGGCCCAACTCCTGATCAGTGAATTTAAACTAATGCTTGCATTCAGAATATAAGGGGTGTGCGCGCGCAGTTAGGAGTGCATCTCCACTGTTTTATTAGTCATTGTCAGTCAGTGTTTGATAACTAAAATCTCTCTCTCTCTCTCTCTCTCTCTCTCTCTCTCTCTCTCTCTCTCTCTCGTATTAGCCAGAGGAGGATGTCCTCCAGTAGAGTTTTTAATTTTATTTATCCAGGAAACCTGGAGCCAATCCCAGGGAGCATCAGGCACAAGGCGGGGTACACCCTGGACAGGGTGCCAGTCCATCGCAGGGC
>JAOUWY010000049.1:604049-624220 GCA_025728095.1 Prietella phreatophila | reverse complement strand
ATATCGCTTTGCTTATTGTAAGTCGCTTTGGATAAAAGCGTCTGCCAAATGAATAAATGTAATGTAAATGTAAAATACAAAAACATTACACACTATGCCCTGGATGTGTAGCTGGTCTACTAAACTCACTAATACAACTTCTTCAGCGTCAGGTCCTCTCCTGGCCCCAGACCTCATCGTAAGAGACATAAAAAGCATGGGCTTTGTTTCAGTAACAGAGAATGTTTATACTGTTTCATGGACACAATATATACTCCTTAACTGAAGTTTAACCTCGCTGTGACACGAAGTTCACCTGACTATCAGGAATGATTAGTCCTCAGCTACAATTCTTCTATGTTGATCTTGTCTAGATTCTTGTCGTATTTAGGGATTACATTTTGTATATCTTTGATTTAAAGACATTTAGACAAAAGCACTTACAGGATGTAAATATGGGTGTAATGCTTGTGCAATCTGAATTTATGTTTTTAAGAGAGATTTATTGTAAAGGTTGTGTGAACCGGAAAGACCAAAGTGTGGAGAAAGAAAACTCATGATCCAAAACATACAAGCTCATCTGTGAAACATGGTTGAGATAGTGTCATGACATGGGCTTGCATGAATGTTTCTGGAACAGGGTCACTAATTTTTATTGATGATGTAAGTCATGATGGTAGCAGCAGAATGAATTCAGAAGTTTACAGGAACATTTTGTCTGACGGAATAGTGGAAGATTTTAGACTGGCCAAGTCAATCACCAGACCTTAACCCAGTTGAGCAGAATTTCACCTCCTGAAGAGGAGACTAAAGGAAGAAACCCCTAAAACAAACAACAACAGAAAGAGGCTGCAGTAAAAGCCTAGAAAAGCATAAACAAAAAGTTTGGTGATGTCACAGTCTTGATGCAGTTATTGGCAGCAACAGATACGCAACCAAATATTAGGTGTTATTTACTTAAATTTACTTCAAGACTTCTCTGTTCCTATACTTTTGCTCACCTAAAAATTGTGTGGTCTGATACAAAAGATTCTATGGTTTATGTCGTTTAATACATCTAGATGTAAATACCAGGAAATAAAAGCTGAAATCCTAAACTCTCATGTCGTAGCCATATTTTGATCTCAAACCCAAATGTCTTTGGTGTATAGAACAATATAATTGTACAGAATAGTATAGCAAGGATGGCATTATTTAATATATATAGCATATAAATCAATAGAAAAAGCCCACAATAACAGGAAATACAAGACTGCGTGTGGCCTTTTTCTGGTGCTGGAAGCTGGCAGCTTGAAATCTGATTGAACTGTCATTTGAGACATTTAAAGCTTAGCAGAGAAGTTCACTTTGCTGCTACCATGTTAAAATCTTGCCTGATATGTCTATTCCTGTTCTGGGACTTTATCATTTAGCATCAGTGTGAGCTATCTAATGCAGACTGGCAAAAGTACCGCTTCTGTTACATTGTCAAGATAAGCACAAATGCCTTCACCAGCTGCACTGCACTACACTACAGCAAACACAGGGTTTATTTACTTTGTGGTTCTAGGTGCTAAGATATTGTCTGTCACCACCATTTTACAGCAGCTACACTGTAATCTAGAAAAATGTAGCTCTGCTGTATTCAAGCTCTCCTTCAGAGAATTGTAGCAGCTACATAAAAAGTACGCACTCAGGCTACAGTGAGGGGAAAATAAGGAATCCGTCATTTTTATTTATTTAATATACTTCCAGTACATATACCCACTTTAGATTTACACTCATAATATCTTTTAAGTTTGTACTTATACATTTGAACAATAAGTATGTATTCATAAACATTCACAAAGATATGTTAGTTCAACAAACGTCATATATAAACCATAAAGAACTTTCCTTTAGTTTCACACTATCCGTGGTTACCCAGATGAGGACGGGTTCCCTTCTGAGTCTGGTTCATCTCAACTTTTCTTCCTCATATCATCCTAGTGAGCTTTCTCTCGCTCAATAGGGATAAATTCACACACTTAAAATCTGTATCCAGTCTTTATATGTTTCTGTAAAGCTGCTTTGAGAAAATGTCCAGTGTTAAAAGCGCTATACAAATAACATTGAATTGAAGTTTAAAAAAACAAAACTGAGGGGAAAAAGTATTTGGACACCACAAATAAACAAGTACTTTGTTGCAAAGCTGTTATTGGCAATTACAGCTTTCAGAATACTGTACAGTTTGCAGACTTGTGATGCTCCGACTTCTGTATTTCACCGTGGGTATAAAGCTTTTTGGATCATATATATTTTGTCCTGATTTGTCTAAATGCTTTTAGATGTAATTCTCTGTGGTTTTTTTTAAACAGAGAACTTTTGCATGTGGTGTAGGAACGGACATGATTGAAGTGCAGATCATTGCTTGTTGCTCTCTGTGTAACTGTTGTTCCTACTGCTTTCAAGTCATCCTCAAACTCTCTCTAATGACTGTTGGCTTCTCTCTTACCTTCCTTATCATTACTCTGAGGGTACATTGTGAAATCTTGGGTGACGCACCTATCCAGGACTGGCTAGTTATGATTCTATGAACATTCCACCTGCATAATATCAAAACTAGTGTACTGACATGTGTAAGGTATTTTCTATGGCTCTGTAGAGTTTTTACATTCCATTGTTGCTTAATAATGGTTTCCCAGATAATTTCATGTAAGTCCTTTACCATGATTGCTGCCTGTTGTGTGAAATCCTCCCAACCAATAGCAACATATTTTATAATGACACCAGATGCAATTTTTTGGCAGTATTTATATTCAGGTTTTGGCGCACAGTGGCTTAATGGTTAGCACGTTCGCCTCATACCCCCAGGGTTGGGGGTTCAATTCCCGCCACTGCTTTCTGTGTGCGGAGTTTGCATCTTCTCCCTGTGCTGTGGGGGTTTCCTCCAGGTACTGTGGTTTCCTCACCCGGTCCAATGCATGGTAGGCTGATTGACATTTCCAAAGTGTCTGTAGTGAATGAATGGGTGTGTGCCCTGTAATAGTTTGGCACCCTGTCCAGGGTGTACCCCACCTTGTACCAGATGCTCCCTGGGATAGGCTTCAGGTTCCCCGTGACAAGGATAATTGGCATAGAAAATGGATGTATGGATATCCAGTTCTTTTTACATTTACATTTAATCACTTAGCAGACGCTTTTATCCAAAGCGACTTACAAATGAGAAAAATACAAGCAAAGCGATATATCAAGCAGAGAGCAATGCAAGTAGTGCTACCATAAAAGATCCATTAATTGAGTTCCAGAGGAAGCAAAGCGCACAGAGTAGAGGTATAAGTGCATTTTTTTTTTTTAATTATGAGTTTGTTAGCTGTTCACGGTCTTTAGCTGTTTTTTGAAGATGGTGAGAGATTCTGCGGTCCGGATTGAGATAGGAAGTGCATTCCACCACTGAGGAACAGTTAGTGTGAAGGTTCTGGTTGATTGAGGGACAGGCTGGGATGACGAGAAGCTCAATTTTTGTTTTAGTAAACAAAAAAAATCCCTTGCATTATATAAAATACTTTGACTTCCTACTACATATACTGCAGTTTTTATAAGGAATTGGGCTTGTGGACTGTTCTAAGAATCTCATAAACTGTGTTTCCCTTAATCCTTTCTAGATCCAAGAAGTATCCCTAATGTTTTGCTCTGTTAGTGCTCTACTACTTCTTTGTTACTTCCTTTAATGGCATACAAATAAACCAACATTGTGTATAACAATATAAAACAAAAAAACAAATAAAACAAAAACAAATGGAAAATCCCTAGTGTCTCTATAGCATTTTCACACATTACCCGCTTAAATGCCTAGATTATTATTCAGTTATATCTGAATGTGTGTTTATCAGTACTATATATTTTTCAGCAACTGCCATAAAGCTAAATACATAGGAAAAGGTGTCATTATGAGCATGAAATGTGTGAGGAGTGTCTGAGCATTGAAGGGGTTAAGGTTGAATTAAAGTATTATTAAAGTATAATCAAACTATGTTGTAAAGTATTATCAAACTGTGTCACTGTATATTCATTATGATAAGGTAAATAACAACTACAACATTTTTCCATAGGACTATTCTGCACAGCGAAGGCAGACATATGTTTGTCTTTCCCATGTCAGAATGGTGGCACATGCATAGAAGAAATGGCTGACTATACATGTTTATGCCCAAAAAAACCACTCATCTATGTAGGTAAAGACTGTGAACTACTGTATGATGCTTGTGCGCATGTCAACTGTCGTAACTGCATCAGCACTCTAGGAATAGATAACTACGTCTGTCCATGTCAAGAGAACTTTGGAGGCCCTGATTGTACTCATAAGTTGGACAGGTGTAAGAGCAACCCATGCACTGGAATAAAGAACCGCTGTGTAGATGCACTTAATGGATATTCCTGTCACTGCCCTAGCGGCTACAGTGGCGAGGACTGCCAGACTCATGTGATGGACTGCTTGGATAATCCCTGCTTTAACAATGCAACCTGCATACAGACATCACATGGGTATAAGTGCAAGTGTGGTCGTGGCTTCCAGGGGAACTACTGCGAACATGACACTGATGAATGCGTGTCCCAGCCTTGTCAGAATGGTGCCATATGCCTCGATGGTATAGATGTGTACCACTGCTTCTGTGTGCCTGGATTTCAAGGTTACAACTGTGAGATAGACATTAATGAGTGTGCATCCCAGCCCTGTAAAAACAATGGAAAGTGTACTAATGGAAAGGACCGTTACATCTGTGAGTGTCTGATAGGCTTCACAGGTAAGGATGCTGCTTGATTTGTAGTTTAACAAGTAATCAACTTGTCAAATACACCAATTAAACATCTGTATTATGGTAAAATTTATAGTATTAAGTAGAGATGCACTGATACAAAATTTTCAGCCGATACCAATAACCAATTATTCAGAGTGATATCAGCCGATATCAATACTGTCACGTGGCGTGACGTCAGGAAAGTAGGACGGATGCAAGTGCAGTTCGAACGATGCTTTTATTTACAACGATGAGAGGAAAACAAAAAGGAAACAAGAAACATAACTCACTCTACGAACTAAGCTAGGCTAGCCTATAAGCTATGCTAACTAACTTAAGGCTATGGCTAAGGCTATGGCTATGACAAATGGACATGAACTAACCTGAAACATGGCATGGAACAAAGACTCACTATAACTCTACGCTAGTTCAAGAATCGACCTCTTAGTCTATCTAGTCTTTCTACTCTGACTACATGGACTCTATCTCCATGGATCTATATACATTGAATTACCCGCGCCGTGTGTAGCACGGCTCCTCGTATATATACACATACACACAGGTATCATTAGCCCCCACAACTGCTAACAGCTGCGGGCAATACAATAACACACATGACACACATGACACAACGACACATAACAAGATGGGGCAGAGATATGACATCAACAACCACAACACACGACACGTGGTTATACACGTGATGGACTGTCGCGACTGTCAACAATGGTGAGGCAGGTGCTCCCACATACTCTACAGCGCGGTGCACAAAGGGGAACCCATGACAGATTCCAATAGTTCTGTCTTTTATGCATTCTTTTAACTGAATAATAATTAATTACACAATTCTGAAGGAAATGCAATAAAAACTTTATTCTCTCCATTTCAACAAATTGTTTCACAGTAACTGGCCTCATAAACAGAAAGCACGTTACTCAAAGTAACACTGATACATTAACTAAATTTTGAAGATTAAAATTTAGATTTCTTAACTTATTGAGTGTTAAGATAATTAATTAATTAAATCATATTAACAGAATTAATTGACTGAATTCCAAAAAACCGCCTGTTAGGCTTAAATTCACTCACCACAAACAAAAGCATTTCTACTTCATCCTTGAACATCAAACTGGTAATATATAATATCAACTTTTTTTTAAAAATATATTATCATTAACTGGATATCAAATATATTTTTCTGTGTAATATTTACTTTTTTGTCAACTCACCTTCATTGAAGCCTTTCATCAGTTTACTGGTGCTTAAATTCAGCATGTGCAGTGCGGATAGTGCAGAAATTTTTTTTCACTCAACAGCAAAACTTCCGCTTCACCGCTGTTCACTTCCGGTGTAAAATTTTAGCAGTGCGGAGATTACAAACTGCAGTTTTGTCATCATTCCACACAAGAGACACCTTCTTTACACACAGCATGAAATCGATGTGTTTTCCCACTCTCTTTTGATTGACAGGATATATTCGATCCTGATCATCGGATGTTTCTAAATGAAAAATAGCCTTTATACATCGGTGCATCTCTAGTATTAACTGTTATTTCATGTCAACTAAAAATATTTGACCACCACGCCTATATGTGGGCCTTCTCCAAACTGTTGCCACAAAGTTGGAAGCATGCAAGTGTATAGGATGTGTTTGTATGCTATCACATTACAGTTTCTCAATAATCCAGTCATAAACATCTACAGTACTGTGCAAAGGTTTTAGGCACATTCAAAGAAATGCTGTATAGCAAAGATGCCTTCAAAATAATTAAATTAAACATTTCTACATAAAAAAAAATACTGTGAAGTACAGTAAACAGTAGTAAATGAAACAAAGTCAATTTTTGGTGTGACACAAAAATAAAAATGAAAATAGTAGTCTCCAGTACAACTTGTGCAGTTTTATTAGGAAATTAGCTGGTACATTTTACTCAGCATCTTGCAGAACCAGCCACAGTTCGCCTGGAGACCGTTGACTGTCACACTTGCTTATAATATGCTGTTTTCTTTAATGACATTTTGTAACATTTATTTTTGTGCTAGAAAACTAATGTTTGGGAATCTAAAATACCATGGTAAAATAAAAAAATCTATAACAAAGTTTGTATTAAATATATAGGGTGCCTAAAACATTTGCACAGTACTGTACAAATATTTATAATTTTTTGTACAAATATTTATTATGTGACTTGATGTATATGATTTTCTTTAATTACAGGAGTGAACTGTGAGGTCGAGATCAATGAGTGTGAGGAGACTCCATGTCAGAATGGTGCTACATGCCATGACTTTGTGGGGCTGTACACATGTGAGTGTGTGTCTGGGTTTGAAGGCATCAGCTGTGAGGTGGATATCAATGAGTGTATCAGTGTGCCATGCCTCAACAATGGCTCATGTATTGATTTGGTGAACAGGTAAGAGTTATTGGGCCACCATGAAAAACTGGTGGGCTTTATTCAAAAAGCTTTAAAGAGCCTTTTGGACTATTGCAGTCAGAAATAATATTGTAATATAAATTCTATAAACCACACTATGAGCTGTGCCAGTAGCCTGCACAGTAAAATCCCTAGTGTTGAATTGATACCCAGAGTGCTCATTTGTGTCCAGTTGGACTATATAAACATTGTAGGGTGTAAATTCAACACTCTGGGTGTCACATCAATACTGGGAATTTTGCTGTGTTGTGAAGTGCCATCATGAATAATTTTTTTAAATCATACAATCATTTTAATCACAATGATTGAAATTCCTTCCTACTGCACAAATGATATCAGATTAAGTGAAATCTCCTGGCATGTGAGGTATGTGTCTTGGTATATGATGATAACATACAGTCTAAGTCTACTTTTGGAGGGGACTGTATATTTCTCTGGTAGTTATGAAGTCACAGACAGTTAACTATACTTAAAATAGGTGTGAGCTGTAAAATACTAAACACGGCTGTTTCACTGAAAACTATTAGTGAAAAACATTTTACATAATCCTTTAGTGTCATGTAGAACAATTCAGACTTATTCATACCTCACACCACTTCTGTAAATAAAGATGATACAGCCACTCGTAACGGCTTTAGATGATGGATTGGTCACCTAGAGCTCACTAATTGTAAACATGACTCAAATCTATTTTGCACTAATCTATCTGGAATAAGATCAACTTTGTTCATTAGTAAGCTTCTAAAAGGATCAACCCTCCATCTGTTCAATCTTAATCTTTAAGGGCAATCACTTAGCTTCACTTACAATCACTTAGTGTGTGTATGTTGACACAATTCCTGATAAAAAATAAGTACATATGAATTACCAAATAGACTGCAGTTATGGAAAAGGAATGTGTTGCAGTGTAATTTCTGTATGAAACAATTTAAACAGATTTGGACATAATGTTGAGCACAGAAAATCTTTATATTCTAATAAATTTATCAGATGTGCCCATTTGTAAATATGACTAATTTTATAGTTGCTTTTCCTGATGTATTTCAATCCTGTTTCTTGCAGATATACAATATTTATATATAATATTGCTAATAAATATATAAAAAGATATGGAAAGTTAGTTAGATATATAGAGATGACACCTTAGAATGCCTCTTAAGTGATAATAGATTGGCTTTTGCGTGCGAATTTCAGGTATGAGTGTGATTGCAGTGGGACAGGGTTTGCTGGGCCAATTTGTGAGGAAGAGATTCTTGAGTGTGTGTCTGAACCATGTCAGCATGGAGCCACATGTCATGAGGGAATTAATCAATACACCTGTCAGTGCTGGCCAGGTAACCTACTGTTTTTCATCTTATTAGTAATCACAGTAGCTTAATTTGCTATAGCATTTGGTAAAGTTTAAATATTTTTTTCTCAGGTAGTCATTTTATATACAGCAACGGGAAAAAGAAAGTACACTCTTCTCAGGTTTGGCAACGTTTCCTTCCTGGCTGGAGTGAGATTTATGAATCAAATTACTTTTTATGTGTAGAAATGAGACTGGTGGGGTAAATTGTGCATTACGTCATACAACACTTTTTTCCATTTGACTGTTTCCATTTCTTCCTCACCATGCTTTGCTCTCCATTGTCGTCACTACTTTTCATGAAAGTTCGCATGAAATCAATATTGGAGTTTTGTGGCTTTTAGTATGATATTTGTTAGCCTTAAGGTTATCTATAAGCAAGTGTACTGCAAAACAATGACAAAATTCACATTTATAATATATATATATATACGGATTCAGAATTTACAGTCTCTTTCTACCACCAACAATCATCAGATTGTTGATATGGGCATTAACAATTTTGATGATATAATTTTGCTGTTCAGCATCTCATCAGATTTTGTGTCGAATCAAATACTCTCTAGAATCTGAAGTGTCCTGTCAAGTATGGCTTATCCCAGCTAGTTATCACAAACAAGCATTAATGTAGTGGTCACTTTTGTACAAGCACAGTTTCTCTCACTGGAACAATGGTATTATCACTTATAAAAAGATATCCTTCTACATGGAGAATTGCTTCCTTCGTAAACTATTAATTGTAAACTAGCTTCTAAACAAGAATGGACAATTATAAAATTGTGAATGAAAAAGAATATTTTAAAAAAAAAGAAGAAGAAGAATTAAGGCTATCCCCAGTGGCATACTAAATTTAAGGAAATCTTCAGTAGATATTAATGATTCAACCTTACAAAGTTCCCAACCTTTAATAAATGTTTTTTCCATTTATGATAAACATTTTAATAATAATTTTATAGGAAACTCCATTATTGTCAGATCAAATCCCCCATGTAAATCAAGATAGCTTAAATCTCACCATTTATCACCTTGACGTTACCTTATAAATATAAATCTGTTATCTCAACCTCATTTAGGGTTTATCTAAAAATGGATATAACAACAAAAAAGTTAACAAAACCTCAAATTTTAAAACAACATGATATTTTACTTTGTTTATATAATCCAAATTTTTCTGAAACAAAATTACATCATTAATCATTTTAGCAAAGTTTTACATTCACAAGAAAATAAAATGATCTCTGATCACCAAACACTGTGACCTTGGACTAAATTTGCTGGGACACCCACTACTGGGAAGATTGGCAATTGTCTTGAAGGCTTTCTATTTGTAAACAATCTTTCTCACTGTAGAATGGTGAATTTCAAATTGTTTGAGCAGCATTATGCCCCTCTCCAAATTGATGAGCAGCAATAATTGCTTCATTGAAGTCATGGCTGATGTCCTTTCTTCTTGACATAATGTCGACATACACCTGAGTGCTGAAGAACGCCAAACTGCAAAAAGTTGCCAAAAGTGCTTTTTTAGAGTTAGTCACACTTCTTGATGTTTAATTAATCTTGTGCATTTCATTAGTAACATCTGGTTACCAATTACTCCCTTAATGATAATGGCAGTAGGAATGGTGTACTTATTTTTTGTCCCACCTGGTTTCTAAATGTTCATTTACTTTTTTTGGGGAAAAAAGTCACTTGAGGTTATTTGTTTATAGATGTTGGTGAGAGCACAAACTTGTTATTTAGGTGCTTATTAATAAAACATGGAATTGAATTGAATTTATTTTTCCCATGACTGAAATTGTGAAAAATGTGAGGATTTAGACATGGACTCAGCAGACTCATGTTGACGTCACCCATGGCTTCTCTTGAGTTTGCAACAGATTTCACAGTGCGTATTATTGTCAAAGTGGATGACTTTTATTAGTATTGTTTGAAGATCAGTGGGAAAGCATCTCTTGCTGTGTTTCTACATTGGGTCGAGTGTACCAAAAGCATTGCAGCACAAAAATCATTGCTAAATGGTAGCACAAAGTTAAGATGGTAAATGGTAAAGAAAGTTATTACGATCTTTACTTTGCAGTCCTTTTGGGAAACTAATTCCTGTCCGGTCAGATTCAGTCCCACTGTACTGAGGTGTTTAGCATTTGATACCAAACACTGCCCTCTAGAGGAGAAAAGTAAATTGTCACTTAATTTAATTGTTTACGTAAAAATAAATTTGGTGCATAGTTACAATTGCATAGTCAGCCAGAATTTTAAAGAAAGAAAAAGAACCAGAAAGTGTTCAAGAATAGTGGATTGGAATGAATAATATTTGTGCATAGTTTATATTTATAATCACACAATTTATACAAAGTAGATGTTACTTTATAATTCAAAGACCAACCAAAAGCAAAAAAAATATTAAGAGACAAATACAGAAGCAAAGGTCTGTGATCAAATAACTTAGACCCAGCAGAACTGATAAAATAAATAAATAATAATAAAAAAACCTACAGCAAACTAACCAGCTATCAGTATATAGCTATCTAAAAAATACAGAGTAAATAATATAATACACAATCCAGAGAACAAAATTTACAGACTGAAAGTTGATTATTTGAACTCGTATTAGTCTGGGATGATGCTACAATTCTGCACAGTATAGCATTTGCTCAAAGTGCTATTACATCAACCCAGTTTTCTCATTTAATTTAACTTACTAATGAATAAAGAAGATTAGAATATGTGTTCTATTAACTATTTTTGTTCAGTTAGACATAATTATAGTTCTTATTGCTATTTAGTGGGAGATGAAAATGTCTTTCAGACAAGCTACAGTAAACTTTGTTGGATCTTTAAAAATATTTTTATTTAAAAGAAAAGTCAAAATCACAAGAGAACATTATAGAGATCAGAGTACAGAAATATAGTGTAGCAATTGTATCAGGTACACAGTGTAGTTTACAAAAATTGTATGACTTATGACTCTTATGCCACAGGTTATGAAGGGACGAACTGTGAGAAGGATGTGGATGAATGTGAGGCTCAGCCTTGCGAGAATGGTGGCAAGTGTTTCCAGCGATCTGACCAGAGACATTATGGTGTCTTAGACCAGCTGAGCACATCTTTTAGCTATGAGTATGCTGCTGGCTTTCTGTGTAAATGCTTATCTGGTTTTACGGGTGAATTTTACTATATCTTTACTATAGCTAGAAGATCTTATTTGCTTAACATAATGTTTTCTGCTGTTTTGAACAATTCCATGAAGATAATTATGTGCTGTGTGGTTATTTGCAGGTGAAAACTGTTCAATTAACATAGATGAATGTGAACTTGCACCATGCCTAAATGGGGGAATCTGTGAGGATCTAATTAATGCGTATCAGTGTTTTTGCTCTCCGGGATTTACAGGTGAGTCTTTCAGTCTGATAACAGTCAGACTGTTATTTTACAGTGACCAGCTTTGCCGAAGTTGACATACCTTTTTTTAGAAGACACATTACCATGGACCAGGCATCTCAGACTTGTGTCCTTTAGAGCAACAACTGCTGAAATTAGCATTAGCTGTTATTTAACACATCTGATTAAACTCATCAGCTAATTAAAAAGGCCTTGCTAGTCTAGATTCAGAGTGTTTGAAGAGGGAAAACACAGACACTGCCACTATACTTCCCAGGACATGAGTTTGATGCTGTTGTCATGCACAGTCGCAAACTTTCATTCATGCAGACAGTGTGACTAAACAGCTGAGTGATGGAACGAAGAGACATGTGACTCAGGACAGATGTATTCATCATCACAATGATTCTGTACTTCTGCCTTATAAACCCAACCTTACAATTAATTCTTCCTTGTCACAGGGCTGGGGGAGCAGAATTAGACATGATGTTTTTGCAACCAATAGCTAGACTGCCAAGTAGTTTTTTTTCCTCACAATGAAAAAGTGGAGAAGTTATTAGCTGCACTTATAATTCAAAGCTACACTGTAAAAACAAACCTATAGAGTCTACTTAATAAAAGTGAGGCATCAATTTGCACTCAATTTGTATGGGTAGATCTCATCCCATATTTTGAGTAAAGAATATCTAAATTTAACAGCTGTTATAATCACTGAGCCTCTATTATCTGAAGCGAAGACACAATTCACAGGCCTGCCCTGGTATGACAAAGCTACAAAACATCTCGTTCGCTTCTCATGGAACAGGGTTACATGTGTAACCCAGACGTTAAAGGGAACTTCCCATTGCATTTAGCATAACACTATGGGAACGACAATACCCACTCCGTCATATGGAGGGTACGACCTGCTCAAAAAAAAGACCCAAGTCCCGGGGTCAGTGCAAGGCACTCGAGCCCGGCGTGGAATGAATATCCAGGCTGTAATATCAAATGAATGTGTGTGGCATAGACCACCCTGCTGCAGCACACACATGCTGTAAAGATACACCATTGGACAAAGCCTTCGAGGAGGCGACCCCCTAGTGGAATGAGCCCTTATGCCCAGAGGTGTAGCGAGACCATGTGCCTGATAAGCGACAGAGATTTCTTCCACTATCCAATTAGAGATGCTCTGCTTTGATACAGCATCACCTCTACTGTCTCTGCCAAAGCAGACCAGCAGCTGCTCTGACTTATGCCATTGCCAGAGCAGTGGACATAAGTTCAGAGAGCGCTTACTGGACACAGTTGATGCAATTTCTGTTGTTCCGGTATGAGGAACACCACGACAGGCTGGGGAGCAGATGTAGGCACTTTAGGAATACAATCTGGCCTAGGATACAGGGAGGCCTTGGCTAAACTAGGGGTAAAGTCAAGGCAGGAAGGGGCAACAGCGAGTTTGTAGATCTCTTACTCGCTTGAGAGATGTCAGGGCCAGCAGAAGAGGTACTGTTAGAGTCAGAAGCTTCTCAGAGGCTGCCTCTAAGGGCTCAAATGGAGCTCCTGACAGACCTTCCAGGACCACAGAAAGGTCCCAGGAAGGTATTCGTGGACTGCAGATGAACCTCGGCTACCTGACACCATGCATAAACCTCGATATTAGAGGCTGTTGCCCCACAGAGGCTCCATCAACAGTGGCATGGCTGGCTGAAATGGCGGCCATGTAAGCCCTGATTGTAGAAGGAACCCACCCCACAAAGAAATGTCCTTGTAAGAACTCTAGGACTGTAGCTATTGCTCAGTTCACTGGGTCTAGCTGGCGTTCCTCACACCACAAGACAAAAAACTGCCACTTGAGTGCATTACAATTTCTTTGTGGATGGTCATCTAGCATTCAACATGGTCTCTACAAGTCTCAGGGGCCAGACCCACAGTTTCCATAGTTCCGGCTGAGGGTGATTAAATCAGCCCTCTGGCTTGAGACAGTAGATCCCTGTGGATGGGAATCTCCCAAGGAGTTTGATCTAGTAGGGATATTATCTCTTAGAACCATATTCGAGCTGGCCAGTAAGGTGCTCCTAGACGTAGACTGTCTTGGCAAACTCTTGCTAGAACTTGTGGGAGCAGAGTGATCGGGGGAAAAGTGGACAGATGTGTCCTCGGCCACATATGCAGCATGGCCAGCCCTAATCATGTGGGAGGAGTGAGAGTGAACAACAGCGGGCAGTGTATTGTCTCCTTGGAGGCAAACACATCCACTCCCGCTTGGCCAAACCTCCACCATATGGACTCCACCACATGTGGATGGAGCCACCAATCCCTGGGCCTCAGCCCCTGCCTCAACAGGATGTCTACCCCCACATTCCAGTTGCCCAAAATGTACACTCACTTCCAAAACTTTTCCTCTGCACAGAGAAGAATTAGTTGTGCCTGTCTGAACAGGGGGTGCAGACATAATCCTCCCTGGTGGTCAATATATGAGACCACTGCTGTGTTGTCTGTAAACACATGGTGACCTCTCAATTGAGGAAGAAGGAATTTCATTGCTAGAAATATGGCCCACATTTCTAGGCAATTTATATGCCACTCCAGATGAGGGCTGCCCCATAGACCGTGAGCTGGACAGCTGTCTAAGACCTCGTTCCAGCCCATGAGGGAGGTGTCCGTCATTACTGTCTTGCCCTAAGGAGACACCCCTAGAGTGTGACCAAAGGCTAGAAACCGGGGACACTTCAAATTCTGAGGTTTAATCCTTGGACGAAACTTCTCAGCCACCACTGAAACGGTCTCCTGTGCAATAGGCCCAATGGTATAACATTTGCTGCTGCTGCCATAAGGTCCAATAGTCTCCCATAGAGACTGGAGGGGATGCCAAGATCCAGCTTTATCTTGCTCAATATTGATCGGATTAACCGTATGCATGTTGGAGAATAAAATGCCCTTCTCATAGTAGAATCCTAATAACCCCTAGTTGTTCACTGCATTGGAAAAAGCATACTTTTCTAAGGTTCAACCTGAGCCCCATGCTCTTCATGTGGGTTAGAACAAAATCTTGATGTTGCCAGTTCTTTGGATCATGCTAGAATTAACCAGTCATCCAGGTAGTTTAGTACACAGATACCCTGGAGTCACAATGGAGCCAGAATGACATCCATGCACTTTGTGAAGGTGCGAGGGGATAAAGCTAGCCTTAAGGGAAGAACCTGTTCTTGGTATGCATCACCTCCAACGCAAACCCCAGGAACTTCGAGTGACTGGGCGATATTTCTATGTGGAAATATGCACCTTTTAAGATCTATCATCACAAACCAGTCCTCAAACTGAATCTGTGGAACGATAAGTTTGGATGTCAACATCTTGAACCTGTATGTCCAAAGAGTACAGTACAGATGATGCAGCTCTAAAATGGGCCTCACACGCCTCTATTTTTTGTGGACCAGAAGATAATGGCTGTAAAAACCTCCCTCCCTCAGGGAACGGGGTACATGATCTATGGCTCCTTTTGTCCAATAGGGATCATATTTCCTGCGCTAACGTCAGGCTCTGGTCTGTGCTGACTACTGTGGTGAGCACACCTCTGATCCGGAGGGGTCGAGCTCTGAACTGAACCCGGTAACCCTTTTCTACAGTAAACAGAACCCATGGAGACACATTTGGCAGTAGTTTCCACGCTGCCAGATGGTCATTTAGTGATGTTAACTATTCCACATTCTATAGGAGGGAAAGCATCAGATTTTCATTGCCCTGGGGCAGCTCGCTGACTAGAGAACACTGAAAATTGGGACAGCCTTGGCTAGGGAAGGCCCTACAGTAGCACTGGGGGCTATCTGCCCTAACAACCTTATGTCCCCTGATATGTCCCTCCACAGCCCCTCAGGACTGTTCCTCTTTGTCTGCTTGGCCTTTATGACCATTCTCAGAACCATCCTAGTAGCAGGTCGTAACTGTGGCCGCCCCTGTTCCGGTAGCTGTCTGCAGGGGTTGGCGGGCTGCCGTACTCACCTTCTGTGTCTCCCTCACACTAGCACTGGCCCAGGCTCCAGTCGTGGATGCCTGGGTGAACTCTACACAATAGGGAAGGAACAGGCTGAATGCCGCCGCATGTCGAGCTTACTCAGTAGGTCTGCTTGGTAGGCCTGCAACACTGTCATTGTCTACAGTGACCCAGAAGCAAGACCCAGTACGGCATAGGACTTGCCCACCAATGGTACGGTGGCCTTGCGTGGCAAATCCGCCCCCCCTTAATTTCCCATCATCAATGGAGAGAGGTAGCTAAATAGCCATGCCGTTCATTCTCCAGAAAACCTAAATAATCTGACATCATGGGGTTATAAATATGGCTTGTATATGGTTTTCCCCCAGAAGCCTGATATTTTGTCATGCACTTCTGGAAAATGGGAATTTTCTGCAGTGTGAGGGATTTACTTTCACTGGGGAGAAAAAAGCTTATCCAGCCTTAGCAATCACTTCAAGCAGCTCGTTATATGCTGCTCTCAATTTTTAGCACACCCTTCTGGCTCCTTGGAGTCAGAGAGTAATCAATATTTTTAAATTATTATTATTATTTTTTTTGGCTTTCCATAGCGGAAGGAGGAGTTAAGACGCGAGCTCCAAAATCCAGCGGAAATCCGGACCTGGAAGACATAGCACGAGATGGAGCAGCACTTGTCTCTGGCTCCTCATCCAGATCCATACGAGATCCCATATGTTCTGTCCTTCATTAAAAAGGGTACCAGGTCCAATCCCCCAAATCAAATCAAATATGATGAGGGCGTGTCAATCCCCAACATGTGTAGGGCAATCCTATCAACACTGAGCAAGATAAAGTTAGGTCTGTGCATCCCCTCTAGTCTCTAAGAGACTGTTGGGGCTTATGGCAGCAGTAGTCAATGTCATACCATTGGGTCCATTGCACATGAGACTGTTCAGTGGTGTCTGAAAGTCAGGTGTTTCATCCGAGGACAAAACCTCTGAGACTATTCAGTGTCACATTGTGATGCCTACGTGCTCTGAGAACTCTGAGGTTTCTAGCCTCAGGTCACACTCTAGGGGTTTCTCTTATCACAAGACAGTAATTTCAGATGCCTCCTTCATGGTCTCTGGAGTGGCCCTCCTCTAGTGTGGCATATAAATCTCCTAGAAGTGTGGGCCATACTCCTGGCACTGAATGCCTTCTCAGTCGAGAGGCCAAAATGTGTTTGACAATACAGCTGTGGTCTTATATATCAAGCATGAGGGAGGATTACATTAACACCCCCTGTTCAGGCATTAAAATGAATTATTCTCTGGCAGAGGGGAAGTTATGTAAGTTAGTGTACATTCCAGGCAACCATCCTGTCCAGACAGGGGCTGAGACCCGGGGATTGGAGGCTCCATCTACAAGTGGGTGAGTCCATATGGCAGCGGTTCGGCCGAGAGGAAGTGGACTTGTTCACCTCAGAAGAGACAACACGCTGCCTGCTGTGGCTCACCCTCACTCCTCCTGCACCAAAAAACAAACAAAAACAAACATCAGGGCTGGACGCCACACGTGGCCAAGATCATGTCTATATGCCTTTCCCCCGAATGCTCTGCTACCACAGGCTCTAGCAAGAGTTTGCCAAGATCGTGCTTCGTCTGCTGCTAGTAGTGCCAGATTGAATTTGGCTCTTAGACATAATATCTCTGCTGGACGGCACTCCATGGAAGATTCCTGTTCACATCGATCTATTGTCTCAAAAACAGAACAAATCAGAAATACTTTTTCACAGCATTTCAAGTGTGGTGATTCCATAATTTTTGCCGTTGTTTCTGCAAGTGCAAATTTCCATGTGAGTGATCACAGAACCACAGACACAAAATAAATTGAGTTGAAACTCTTTTTTTAAATAAAGTTTTTGGTGTGAAAATGAAATAAAATAATGGTAAAAAATTAAACCATGAAGCACTTAAATAGAAGGTAGGGTGAATGCTGGTTTGAGCAAAGGATGAAATGAGCAAATGCAATGTCCAATAAGTTATAAGTATACTTAGCTGTATAGTTAATGTACAGTCATGGGATCCACAAGGCCAGTGGTAAAAAATCCAACATATAACGATTATTCCACTTGTGAAAATAGCACCTTTTTTAACTACTTCCACACCATAAAGTAAAGCATAAATAAAGAGTCCATTGGACTAGGAAATCAACTTTCACAATCACAGGACATTAACTCACCTCTTCTTCTTGGAGTTTTTAAGTGATAATTTTCCTATTCCTATTTCCCTTAGTTCTTCTAGCAAATGTGTAATTTCCCTTTTAAAAGCATTACAACATAGTAGTGTCATGTACCTTCATTGATACGGAAGTAGAAGCGGGTGTCTGGTGGGTATCGTTAAGGAAGGGAGTTTCAAAAGATGTAGTCATAATCCAGCCAATGGTCAGGCGATCGTACAAACAAACAAACTGGGATAGGCTGAGAGCGTAGTCGTAATCCAGGCAAAGGTCAAAAACACAAGAAGGTAAACTTGATTCATAAGGCTTGGTAACGCAGAGAACTGAACGTAAACTTTGGACAGAGTTGTGAATGAGTGACTGCTATATACTGCAGGAAAGAGTGAGTGTGATTCGTGACAGGTGAGAGTGATTAGAACTCTGGGGATGGAGAGCGCATGCGTGCGTGAGAGGTGAGTGTTGCTTCTTGGGAAACTGAGTCCGGATCAGGCTGAGCTATGACAAGTAGAACATGCTAAATAGTTTCTGCTAATCCACATTTACTGTTATTTCCAGTGTCATGTTTCCTGATTTTGTATAGGGAGTAATTTAAAGCTGTATGTAATTTAAAGCTTCACCAAGGTGAAGTCTCGTTATTATTGTGTCTTCTCTTCTATTACCAAAATATCTTCTTTCACTACCAACCTGGTATTGAATATGACACATATGTCTTCCCCATTCTCCTTTGTCCCTAACTTCTTGTCACTTTCTTTTTATAATCATTTGGATTATTGTATTTATTTCTGTTTTACTTAAAGGGATCTTAATCTCTATATTAAACCACTTCAAAGCTTGCTTTGCCAGGTGATCTACCTCCTCATATCCTCATATCCATGTGCTGGAACCCAAAGAAAGCATAACTTAACACACAAGTTTTTAAACTGTAAATAAACTCGGAAGAATTTTATACAATATATCTTGCCTGGAAGATATTCCAGGCAATATGCATGATAGTGTAGAAAATGAGTCTGAGCAGATCACCATGTTCAAAAGTCAAGGGTCCTCCACCCATTGCATAGCTAATAAGATTGTTTCCATCTCTGTTGAGAATATTCCTATTTGATCAGAAGTCCTTTTTGCAGTTTTTATTTGAAAATGTGGAATAAATACAGCAGCTACAGCTTAAACAGTTTCGGGATCTTTAGAGCCATCATTAAATATTGTAAGCACTGAGCAGTTTTTCTGCTCTAGTGTAACGGACCAATAGCGGAGACAAACGCAGGCTAGAGGAATGAGGAGAATCACCACGAAAAGGCGGATGAAGGATGAGGACTGGATCTCCGAAAGGACAGGTAGGCGTGGGAAATGACAATAGACTGATAAATAAGGAACGTGTGATCTAGGAACTGCGGGAGCACTAGAAGAACACGGAGCTCGGTATCATGCAGAGCAGAAGCTGCTGGGCGAATACTTTGCGTTGGGTGGCAGCTTCAGAGGTCCTTATATAATTTAAACTCTGTACAGGTTTTCCAATCAGAACTCTGGTGAACTCGAGCGCTGGTAATGATAGAAAATATGTTTGGTATAATGCTCGATAAAATGAAACAGACATGAAGTTTGGGTGCATGTACAAGGACATGAAGTTGGAGGCTCCTGCTGATTTTGATTAAAATTTTAATTAATATGCGCTTTTCGGTCATACAATAGATTTTTACTTATTCTACTCCGTTTCTTTGTTTGCACTTTTAACTTTGTGGCACGTTAAAATGTCTGGAAAGAAAATGAAAACCCATGGTAGCATTCAGACACAACTGAGGCCTAATGTGTGTGCTGCAAGCGAGTCCCCTTCTTCCCCTGAATCCGTTAGGCTCGAGCTGCTGGCTTCGCTGATTAAGGACATCGGCGATAATTTTAAAAAGGAGCTCCTGGAGACTCTCGGGGATGTGCTATCTACTATCCAGCTTGACCTGCAGGCCGTGAAAACACAGCTGGCTAGTGATAAAGTTGCTAATGAGGTTACCATATCAACACTGAAAGGTACTGTTGTGGAAATGGAGAACGCTCTCTCCGGTTGCACCGATGACATAGCACACATGAAGACTACTATCAAGTCTCTCACTGTG
>JAOUWY010000049.1:448860-460666 GCA_025728095.1 Prietella phreatophila | reverse complement strand
CGATGGCAAGCTAGCGCCTTGCATGGCAGCTCTGCTACCATTGGTGTGTGAGTGTGTGTATGAATGGGTGAATGAGATACAATGTAAAGCGCTTTGGATAAAAGCGCTATATAAGTGCACACACACACACACACACACACACACACACACATGTTCATACTGACATGGGGCAACTGTGGCTCTTATAGTAAAGCGGGTTGTCCACTAATCACATTGTTGATGGTTCGATCCCCAGCCCACATGTCTCCATATGCAGAAAGTGAACTTGGGCAAGACCCCAAGTTTCTCCTGATGGCAGACTAGCGCCTTGCATGTGTGTGTGTGTGGTGTGTGTGAGTGTATGTGTGAATGGATGAATGAGAACCAGTGTAAAGTGCTTTGTAATGTCATTAAAATCACATTCCCAAACATTTTAAGGGTCCCCCTTTGTTCTTGTTCTATCACACACACCTTGGAGCTCATCATAGGCATAGTTGGAGAGGTGTAGTGTAGAGCTGCAGTGGACACATTGGAAGCAGCTCCTGTGGAAGAACTTGCCCTCAGCACTCAGTCTTTCCATCACATAGACGCGCCGGGAGCAGAAATAACACACATCACTGCCGCCGATATTGACTGGGAACTCTCTCTGCCGAGAACCCTGTATGTCAGGAAGTAAAGAGCAGTTACCACAGTATTGGGACATACTGTAAGAATGAATTTGAATGTTCTTCAGAGTGAAAAACATTGGTTGAAATGGGCACACGTTCATGGCATGTTTCCCTTTTTGTGTTAAAGATGAAAGATTAGGAGCATGATAAGGTGCAGAGGCAGTTCATCTAGATATAATTTTTCGGAACAGACTCACACAAAGGCAGACCATGTATAGATAAATGGACTCAGCAATCAAGAAATAGATGTTATGATTAGTTTCTTTGTTTTTTCATTTTTTGTTCTTTATCACCCAATCCCCCTCAAAAAAACAAAAAAACAAAACATACCACAAATTTACAGTATCTCTAAGAAACAGAATTTATCTTAATGTGCTTAATTAGGGGCCTAATAACAAAGTCTGCATATGTCCAAAGTTAAAATGGAAGAAACACAAAGTAATTTATATAAAAAAGAAAACAACAACAAAGAAACAAACAAAGAAACAAAAAGAACCTTTGCACAAATCAGACTTTGGGAAAGAACGTTACTCAAACACAGTTCTATAAAACAAAATATAACCATTAGGGACTAAAAGTGTGGATATATACTGTATTATTATTATTATTATTATTATTATTATTATTATTATTATTATTATTATTATATTTTTTATTAATATTATTTTTTATCAATAATAATTTTATTATATAATAATAATAATAATAATAACACACACACACACACACACACACACACAAAGGGTGAGACAAGCTGGTGACCAATCTGGTAAAGTGTTGGTTACTGGGTCAGACACAGGCATTGGATTAGACACATTAGATTAGACACATTAGATACATTGTGAAGCCAGCTCTATAGGTAAGAGCTTACCAACTCCTTTTTGTCAAGAAGGGGTTTGGGTTCGTGTTGCTGACTCTGCAGCTGATTGGCTATCTGCTCAGCCAATGAGCTCACTCCCCCTGTGTACATCTTAATGTACTTCTGCCAGTGACAGACACACAGAGGGAAAATCCAGATGAAAATGAAACATGGTTAAAGGATTCCCATAATAAACTGCTCTGTATTCATATAAAAAAGTAAAAAGGATGTGCAGTATTTGCATCTGTAATGTGTGAGTGTCATTATTATGGACAATTCTGAGAGAAAGAAGAGAAACCCAGTGTCTTGGAACTCACTAGTAAGAGAAATCAGCATCGCCATTAAACAAGTCTAAATGACTATCTGTTACGTCACAGCCGCTAGAGGCCGCTGTGGTGCCTCAGTCGAGAGGACTGGTTTGGAACAAGAACTGATGACAGGTGTCTTCTGTTGTGCTTAATGAGGTTAGCTATTTAGACGCCGGGTTTTGAGAGCTCGACGCGTGCTATTGTTTGTTCATTCCTAGATGTGCTGTCAGTGGTAATGTTTATAGAGAGTGTTAATGCCAGTACGGATATGCTCTATGCTCCGTGTGCTTTAAGTTAGTCTGCTAATGTTAATAGCACTAGTATTTATTCCAGTACGGATATGCTCTATGCTCCTTGTGCTATAAGTTTGTGTTGATATAAATAAAGTCTGTGATCTGCGCCTGCATCCTGAACCTGTCTACATATCGTCACAGGTACGTGTTCCTTAGCATGCCTCACTGATGGCATGTATATTGCCACTACTGAGGACATGCTTCATCATCCTCGTATCTGTATAGTCGAAGAACCGTGTCCATGTCAAATCCATCAAAACATCTTCTCACTGACACAAGCGCACTACTAAATTCACTGCGCTCAATTTGGATGAAGTACCACGTAAACATCTTGTTTCATGATTCGGCAAATGCTTCTGGACCTCCTTGATACCACACTTAGGTGTCACTGCGCTCTGGAATTTTGCTGAAGTTACTATCGTCTAGCCGCTTTTGCGAATGCCACCACCGACGCTATTACCGCAGTCAAGGACGAGCTTACCGCTGTCCGTCTCATGACTACCCAAAACAGTCTTGCTCTGGATCTGATGCTGACCTGCGAAGGCAGTGTCTGTGCTATGGTAGGCGAACACTGTTGCATATACATCCCTAATAACAATGCTGACGCGGGGAAATATCTTCATTTCCCTTAATAAAATAAAGAAGGTAGTTGAAGACCTCAGAAAGGAGGAGCAGTGTAGGGCCACCTGGTGATTCTGGTGGGACCTTTTTTTGGGATTTTCACCCTATGCATCCTTCCTCAGGTCATCTTCCTGCTCGTCCTCTTCTTGATTGGCCCATGTCTCTGCACCTGTATCCGTCGTAGTATTTCTAGCGTCCAAGATTTTGTCACCCATGCATTATTCTCTTCCGCACCTGCAGGCAACATAAATCCTGCTTAAATCCTGAGGAACATGGTCATGAGCCCATGCCACCCCTGGATATACATATTCACACTCATATTAAGGTACCCCACCATGAGTAAAAGAGGGCAATGAAAGGGTTAACATAATCTATGGGATTCCCTGTGTCCTCTTAAGCGTATATCCCGTAAACATATTACTAAGGAAAAAACCCAGCTTATCTGCCTTAAAGATCTACACTGTTAGTTGTATCATGATGGATGCACTGTTCTACCTAATTCTGAGAAAGATATAATTACTCTTGAACTCTGTCTCACCACTGCCATTTGCTCAAACTTAATGAAATGGCTGCAGACCACCACATTTCCACATTTCTGAGAAGCACCCACTCTGATGTTTGTTGCATTGTATAAATACTCAAAATAAACTTAGATGTCTCTTTGAACTACTCTGTCTGTCAGTGTGTTCACTGCGACTCCCCCAGCTGGGTATTCACTGAGCAGACTGCCTGCATATCACCCCATATAAAAAAGAAACTTGTGGACTGAAGGCTTGGCCGAGGAAAGTATATCAAGGGTGACCTGTCCAGTCTTGACCCTAACAGTGTAGTATGTATTAATCTGGAAAGACCTTTGTAATATTACAGTCTAAAACTGTATTAGCAAATCAGAAAATGAATCACATGAAAATGAATCATACATAAATGAATAAAATAAATTAAAGACAAAAAAGAAAAGAAATGGGACATGAAATGGTTGACTGTTTTATCTTGCCCTAAGTGTCCCACCATCAGGCTCTGGTGAGCCACTGGGAATAAAATTAGATGACTCTTTGGTACTAATAGCTGGGTGATTTCTTCCTTTGTTTGAGTGTCCTGCATCATTCAGTATAACCTGTCTTTAATAATCATGAAATAGGTTATGGAGTGCACAACGTTGAGCTTAACTTGTTGACCATTCGTTACTTTTATTTGGTCGAAGGCGTGCCTGAGGATTTTGACTCATGTCTGCTCCAGAGAGAAATCCCAGAGGGGAATTCCCCCAAAGGGTGGGGAACAGTGCCCTCCGTGTCTTCCTGACACGGAGCTGATGTTGAGAGCCCAGGCAATGCCTCCACATCCAACACTGCACACATCCCACACCATGCTCCACTGCTATATGACCCATCCACACACATTCCCCTCAACAATATCTGAAATGCTGACCAAGTTGTTCCCAAAATCAGTAGATGGGCAAGACGGAGCTAACTGCCACCCTTATATTATGTTTTTGTCCCCAGAATTGGATTGTGATAGCCACTAGTCGATATTCATGCATATACCCATGCACACAGCTCGTGCTGAATTTATTCTGCAAATGAAAATGTCCAGTAATGTGTCATGCAGAATTGATTAGTCCAGGCAATATATTTTTGCCTTCATAACAGAATTTTGCCCTTAATTACCATCACAAGATGAAATTACATGAAAGTCAAGAAAAGGGCAAGCAAAACAGTCAAAGAGTGAGAGTAGGAGCTCCTATTTGAGAAATCAATCAGCTTGTCATCATGGCTAACATTTATTTACAGGTGAGTGTATAGTAGGTTGACTTACATTTTAACATTTAATTTTTCACTGTTCTCCATTGTGTACTTAACAGGCTTGTTTAGGGATTGCAATGAGACAAACTGATACAGTAGGTAGTCAGCCAGAATGTCTATTACCACCGCATGTACCGCCGCCACAAGGCCACGGTGGTAAATACAAACCAGTTACATGGGAAAGTCATTTGTAAAATAAACCACCAGGTGACAAAAAGCATGGTTTTCAAAATGACTGGAACTGTGGCATGGGGATCAGATAATGGAATAGATTAATAGTAATATACATGTAACATTATTATAATTTGTTATTTTGTCAAATGAAAAAATCAGCAGTGACTGATTTCATGTTATAATTATTATTTTCAAAGCTTATTACTTTCAAGGGCACACAAGTGGCTTAGTGGTTAGCACATTAGCATGTTCGCCTCACACCTCCACGGTTGGTGGTTCGATTCCCACCATGGCCCTGTGTGTGCAGAGTTTGCATGTTCTCCCGTGCTGCGGAGGTTTCCTCCCCAGTCCAAAGACATGCATGGTAGGCTCATTGGCATGTCTAAAGTGTCCATAGTTCATGAATGGGAGTGTGAGTATGTATGTGATTGTGTCCTGCAATGGATTGGAAAACTGTCCAGGGATAGGCTTCAGGTTCCACGTGACCCTGAAAATGATAAGCTGTATAGAAGATGGTTGGAGGGATGCATTATTGTCAAAGCTTATTATTCGAACTGGAACAAATTAAATTTGTATTTTTTTGCTTGTACTCCGATACTCCCCAATGTCACACACCTCAAAACGGCACAGAAGCAGAAGCGGGCGGCAGGTGTACAAACGTGGAATCGGGCAGTTACAAGAGACGTGGTAGATAAACAGGCAAGGGTCAAACAATCGGACATACAGGACAAACTGGGTTAGGCAGAGATGTAGTCAAAAACCTGATGGTCAATGTAAACTAGAAGGTAAACAAACTAGAACGGCTTGGTAACGTAACGAAACAAGTAGGCTGAACGTATACTTTGCAGTGATACTGAGTGAGTGACAAACATAAGTAGTGGAGGTGATGGTGTGTGTGAGATTAGGGACAGGTGTCTCTGATGGTGAGCGCATGCATGCATGAGAGGGGAGTGTTGCATCTTGGAAGTTGGAGTTCTGATCTGGCTGAGGTGTAACACCTAACCATAAATATTTTTTCTCATGTTTTTCAGAATGTAGTCACGTTAGTTCAAGTCAAAGATCTCAAAACATGCTAATCAAACTATTATGTGGAGGGCTTCCACAAAGGTGGAAATGGTACTGAGTTGGGCCCGCTATCTATATGGATAGAAGATGGAAAATACAAGAACCAAAATGCAGGTCTGGAGCTTGTACTGGCTGAAATGTAAGCTCAACTAATATCGCCTGTAACAGGCATGAAACAGGGAGCTTGTGTGCCCCACACCAACATGTTAACCACTAGGCTCTCTGCAGGGATAGTGAGTTTTAAGTAGATGTTTTTACAGTGTAGAAATATAACAAATATAAATCAATAAAGGGTGTATTTTGAATTGTTTAATTTTAACACTGTTACAACACACGGTTGAAGTAGGATGCAGACTCGAGAAGAGGGTGCAGGCGCAGATCAATACTTTATTAATATATTCCACAATAATACCAGCGGAGTCTTCATACAAACATAGGAGGCTTAGCACGAAGCTTAACTAAACATAGGCGATGCCGCTGTAAGAGTCTACATAACCACTCCAACATAAATGTCAACAACAGTATCGTAGTCTACTCTACAACAATAATATAGAGCAGGACATGTATATATACATATAGATATACATACAGATAAATATATAATCATGAGCGAGGCGCTCGGGAAACACAGCCACTTAAATAAGGCACATCATCATGTAAACATCTTTCAGCTGGGAGATCGCGCTACCCGGGACCGAAACGTCTCTTCAAAATAAGAGTCTTTGACAACAGTGACGCCACAGCGGCCTCCTGTGGCTGCGGCGTGACAAACACCATGTAATTCTTATGCACATTTTGTTAAAGATCCATTCAGTAATCAAATCAGGGGATGTGCATCATATTTGTGTTGTTTGGAGACATTATTTATGGAGATTTAAATATGAGATAATTGTTATTTTGAAGATAACAATTCAGGGCAGCATCGACAAATGAGCAGATTTTATTAAACAGATGCTATTAAGCTGGATTACAAAAGGTTATTTAACTTCATGCATGAGGCTACAGTGGACAGTTTAATCTCTGTGAAGTTCGTATGAAATTTAAATAATTTTACATTACACAATAACCAAAATTATGCCATTTGTTTGTGCTGATTTGTGCTGCAAAAATCAATATTTGGTGTTTGAGCTATTAAACATTATAATCTTTTTGTGACATCACACCATGTCTGTCAAATCGCTCCAGATCAGCACTGTTGATCTGTGCTTGTTTTATGCAGTTAAAACAAACACTGTAACTATTTCCCTTCTTTTTATATAACAAGAATGATTTTGGGAGCATTGATGTCACTCTCCCCATTTCAACTAATTCGCACAAAACCAGTGCCATTTGTTTGTGCTCAATTTGTGCCATTAAAATCAACATTGTATCTATTTCTCATCATTAAAAATAACAAATATAATTCAGAGCAGTGATGTCACTCTTCACTCCATGCCATTCTAATCACTCCAAACATTCCTATAAATGCAGGAGAATGCTTGTACCCCCAAACGAGGATCCCCTCATCTTACTCCCCAAATAAGCTGACCCCTCCCTTTCCAGCACCATTAACAGATTTTGCTTTGCAAATGTCACAATCACTCAGTCAAAGTCACCCCCAGCTAGAAGTGAAAGCTTGAACTCAACTTGGCATTGAAGAAAAACAAATGGCACCAGCAGTGGCAAAAAAAAATGTATTCTGGTTGAGTACCATGTGTATGATTCCAAAACTCTCTTTAAGATGGCTAGTGTCCTAAGTGATGTTTGTGTCTGTGCAATGAAGCAATACAGAAGAAGAAGTGACCAAATAATTGGAGGTGGACAAGAATTTCATGTGCTTGATAAAAGGAATTTATCATAAACAAAATAATTTAGTGTCTGTAGTCATGTTAAAGTATACCAGTGTTCTTTTCTGCTGATGATCCTGCAATAGTACTTTATGGAATCATGTCTATTTCTTTGTCTCCTGTTATTCCTTCTGGATCAAAACTAATTGGAGCAGCAGCAGGAGAGACTGGGGTTAGATAAGGACCACAAGTGATCAGGGCACTAACATGTATGTATGTATGTATGTATGTATGTACGTGTGTGTGTGTGTGTGTGTGTGTGTGTGTGTGAAATAATTGCACTGAATATAGAGGAAACGGAGAACACTGGTAAAGGTGCATAAGAGTATGGAAATTAAAAAAATGCCAAAGGGAAAATGCTAGGGACAGTTTAACCTTTTCCCAAGCAGATTTACATGCATGATATAATATATGCCTATTGCAATAATCTGCCACCTCATTTACAGACTGAAAGGGTGAAAGTTCTAACAGATTGACTATTGTTAACATAAATGTGGGAAAAGGATTACTATTGTATGTCATATATTATTGTCAAAATAATCTGTTGTGATATGCTTTTGCATTGCTCTCGCCAAACATATTTATTGGACTGTGTCAGTTCATATATGCTCCGGAAGACACATAAAATTTTGAATGACCCAACCCACCCATTTTATCAATATTTCAATACCCTTCCTTCTGGCCTCAGGTATAGACTACCCATGTGTAAAAAGGCCAGCTATGATATGAGTTTTGTTCCTATGGCTATATGAGCATTAAACACAGGTACGCAGCTATTATGATGCCAGATGCATCTGTTGTATGATGATCCTGATGTTTTTCCTTTTTGTCCCCTTCTCCTCTCTATGCCTGTGATTGTTTATGATGGTTTATGTGTATGAGATTATCTTTTTGTCTTTGTACGCACCCACAGTGGAAACAAATTTCCTCTTTGAGGACCAAGACCAATACATTATCTATCTATCTATCTATCTATCTATCTATCTATCTATCTATCTATCTATCTATCTATCTATCTATCTATCACAAGGCGTGACGTGAAGGACGCAGGATGGATTCAATAGCAGTGTAGAACGGTGACTTTTATTTACAGTGGTGAACGAGAACCAAAACACTTGAAACAAACACTCTGAGCTAAGCTATGCTCACTTGGCTATGTCTAACACTAATGCTAACTTGGCTAAGGCTATGGCATAAACATAACAGGAAACGGAGCATCACTATAGTCACACACTTAACTTGACATGGTACGGCATGGCATACATTCCTTCATATATACATACGTAGATCTGTCCATATATCTATGTCTATCGAACCACGCCATCTCGAGCACAGCTCACGATATATATAGACATTTCAGTCATTACCCCGCAACCGTTAGCAGCTGTGGGCAATTCCAAAACACACGTGACCCACTGAACTATGACCTGACGGGATGAAGACATGACGTCAACCCGGAAGGGGCCCGCGCATGCGCAACAGCGCTCAACGCGCGCTGTTGTACGGGGGAATCGTGACACTATCCATCTATCTATCTATCTATCTAGCTATCTATCTATCTATCTATTTCCCCCATTTTCCTAGCACAGAAAAATCTTTATTTATTTACAGTATAGCTCCCATTTCTTATATCATTTAACAAGATTCGAGGATTCAAGCAAGTGCATCTTGCACTATAAAGATAATGTCAAATATTTAAACCGCGTTTAGTGTATGAACAATTAAATTTCTTTAAGTTATTTAATAACAGTTACAATTAAACAATTTTACAGTGCCCTCGAGAATTATTCACTGTCATGTATCAGGAAACTCTGGACTCCAGTTCCCTTCAAGCATTGCACTGCATTACATGTCACATGAACACCTGCACCTGATTCACATTTCTGTTAATGAGCACACTTGTATATATAGCCATTGTCTGCACTGTTTCTCTGTCTTTTGTTGTCTTAGACTTCTGTCTTTTATGCCATAGTGTTTTGCCTAGTTGTCTAAGTGTCTTTGTTTTGTTCTTTGATTGTTTAAATAAACATTAGAATCTGCGATTACTTCTGAACCCTTCCTTGATTTGTGACAGAACGAAAGACCCACAATCAGAAGCAGCAGATCAACATTAGCACCACCGGAGATGGCGAGTCTGAGGAGTGGTATAGATTGTACTGGGAGCCATACTGGGAGTTGTACTGGGCATGGAGTAAAAAGATAAATGAACAACTTGCTCAGATCGACCGAACTCTAACGCAATGAGAACTGCTGCAGCAAGCTGGGCCGTGCACCACATCACCACCTCCCATGTTCATGAAGGACTACACCATGCCATGACAACAGGAGGGGGAGTCTGTGGTCAGAGCTAATACCATCTCCCACTTTCCCTCCCCATTAGGGATCTAGTTAAGCAAGCAGAGTCAGCGGAGAATGAAAGTCATTCAAACATTCAAAGAAAAACACACACCAAAAAAAATGAAAGGTAAGATGATTAGTGTTTACCCTCCACCTCTCCTCAATCTACCTCCAGGGTGTGTACATCATAGAAGTAGGTAATAAATTGTTTTCCCAAAAATGAGTCACAACTGCCTCTCATGTTGTACTTGATTTTTTCAAGTTTTAAAAAGAACATTAAGTCTTTAAGCAAGACTGATATAGGGGGGGTTGTGGAGAGGTCCAAGAAAACAATATTCTGTGCCAAGCAAGTAACGATGTAAGGCCACAACACTAGTTTGTTTATGGTTCAGAGGCTGACACTGAGATGAAACACCAAAGATAGCAATAAAAGGACAGACATCCAATTTGATTTTAATAATGTCCGACATTGTTTCAAAGAAAGAGTTCCAAAAGTTCTGCAGTTTGGGACAGAGTGCAAACATATGATTCAGGTTAGAGGGCGAAAGTTTGCATTTTTCACACGTCAGGAACATTGGGATATATTTTAGACAGTTTACTCCTAGAGAGGTGAGCTCTGTGGACCACTTTAAATTGTATGAAACTAAGTCTTCTCCTTATTCACTGGTTTTCCCTCATTACTTACAAAGTCTGCATGGGAAGAGGTGTTCAAGCTGACTCCTCATAAGGGTGGCATTATCTCACGGATATATGCAACAATCTGACGATTTTTATAATATCAAAAAAAGTGCTTGGGAAGAGGAATTGGGCCTGGAACTTGAGGATGATTACTGGGGCAGAGCGTTAGATAATATACCTACCACCATGTATTGTGCTAGACTTAGTTTCATACAATTTTATGATGATACTTTATTAAACTACTCTAATACACAGAAACTAAACTAACATGTAAGCACATACACACACACACACACACACACACACACACACACAAAACAAAAGGGGTGAGAATAGCTTTGTCAGAGAATGAAGGTGTGCGAATGAATTTAAGACACAGGAAAACAAGAGGGCAACAGAGTATGTAGTTTACTGAAAATCACTATCATACACAATATTCTGGGGAGGGAAAAGGACTTAAATAATTTGGAGGTGAAAGTACATATGGTGTTTGAAACTGAGGTTTCTTGATGTATCACTGCCAGTAACCCCCTTGACCTGGAGCTCCCAGCTACCCTGGATCAAGTACAACCACAACTCCCTTTTCAGCTCAGCCACTGGTATGTCCACCTTCAAAACGTCTCTGGGTTATCTGCCTCATTTATTTTCTATCCAGGAGAACGCCATTGAAGCTCGCTCTGTGCAAGCCCATCATTGCAACAAGGTATGGAGAGTGGTCCGTTTCACCCAGCTTCATTCCAGTGACCACAACTATCACCTGGATGACCACCATTGGACACCAACACCCAACTACCAGCCAGGTCAGTGAGTTTGCTTCTCGTCTATGGATATCCAAGAATTTTTTTATTATTAACTATTAAATTATTAACTATTTAATCATTAACTATTATTAAAGATTAAAGCTTTGCAGATAAATTCAAATCTACACTTCCTTCCATGTTTCCCAACTGAAGCCGGTCCACATGAGCCCTTATGTTAGCATCCTGAGTTTGAGCCCCGGCCTCACCTGCTACACAGAGCCCTGCTTGCACTTTGCCTCACTCCCCCAATCTTGTGCTGTTTTCCCCACCATCACCATCTTCCTCACTGTGTGACATAATAGAATGCTCATGGATCCTATAGAATTTCCAATTATCTCATAAATGTCTCACAGTTTTCATTTATGTAAAGTATGTATCAGTGGTGTCAATATTTTTGGC
>JAOUWY010000049.1:405823-422688 GCA_025728095.1 Prietella phreatophila | reverse complement strand
TTGAATTAAAGTTCGAGTGGAAGACTTGACTAACCCAAGGGCAATGTAACCTGTGGTGATCTTTAATACGTAGGTGCATCTCCTGTAAAAATACTATATTGGAGTGTAAACGTTTTAAATGTGTAAGAACCTTAGATCTCTTAACAGGATTACCCATGCCTCTGAAATTCCAGCTGATAAATCTTAAAGGGGTGCCTGTCCCAGCTATACTGGGATCCCTTTTACTAACCAATTAAATAAAGTAAACCATAGGAATACAAGTAGCCAATGAGAGCCGAAGTGGGACCTTCCACCCCTCCACCCCTATACATGTATTTTAAACAAATTTAGGCCATTTAAGCCTAACTTAAACCCCGTTTTTTATTTTTAAATGTTCAAAACCTTCACCAAGCGCTTGCGTTTTCTGTTGGGGCCCGTGATTTGGTGTACATACAAAAAAAACCCTCCTTGGTTCCTTTAATAAACAGCTACTAAAACCTCTCCATTACTCATGCCTCTCAAACAGAAGAATTAGCTGCCATGGAAAACGAGCTGAGAGAATGAATCCACTGCACGTGAGTTTCCAGCAGGTCAATTCAGTGACGCAGGTTCGGTGGTGGAGTCCCTTCTCAAACAGGCGTAGCTACCATGCTACCTAGCACATTTCAGCACAGTTCTCGTCCCTTCCGTTTCACAGAGAAAACTGCGACTGGCGGTTACAGCTGTCCGTCTCTCAAGTCGACACCAGCTTAACATCCAAGAGTTACAGTTTGTACTTAGCTTTGTTTTTCCCAAGCTAGTGCAAAACAAACGAATGCAGATAAGCTAGCTGCACTTCACCTAAAGTTATGGTTCACCAATTTACCAACCTGCTAGTTGCTCTCGACTTTTTGCTGAATAAAATGATATTTGTGCCACTACTGTAATAGAAGTTTAGTCTACAAATATCATCTCTGCGTTAAAACACCGGTTTTCTTTTTCCCGCTCTGCTCCCGTGTGTCCTTCCCTCTCAGTTCACTTCCTCTCCTCCTTTTTACCTTCTTTCCCACTCCCCAACAAAGGTGTTTAATTAAAGGACCATGGGAAAGGTAGTCTCCATTGATTCTACCCAAAAATGCAGCAATCACACCATTTATTCATTTACATTTTTGGGAGGTACCTACATATACCTGAATAAAAGATTCTGAAGTCACAATTCCTTTGTTGCTAACATGTGGTCGAAATCGCATTTAATAAATACGTTTAGTGAGACGTTGAGAGAAAACTACATCTTCCCGCTGGAGTTCATTCTCTCGCTCTCAGCCTCATCTGAGTGGAGCAGCAGAGCTTGGCACCAACTCAAGGCAAGTCATGTTTTTTTCTCCTCATCTTTACATATAGTTATAAATCTGTTTTGTAGTTTAATAAAATGTAATTAAATTGTTAAACAGCACTTCAGCTATACAGTTTAAAGTGAAGACAGTTAACTAGCAGCCATAAGATGACATCTACCGAAAATGACTGAAGCTGTGATGTAGAGAGTAGATACTTCTTCTGAGCAAAATCTAACATGTTAAAGTTCAAGGCTCAAGGCTAACTTCTTCCTGCGGACCTTTCTGTTTTTATTTTACACCCATTTCCCAACAAACATGTTAGCTTTCTAGCTAACATCCTACTGAACAAATTAATTTACTTTAGCACAGCATGAATTTTAGCTAACATGAGCTTAAAATGGATATTTCATCCTTAAATCACAGAATTTTGTCTGAAGTTGTAAATAGCTGATTTTTTTGTATGCTTATATTAATTAGTTCTCAGTGAACATATTAACACTAGCTTGCTGCTAGCTGAAGTTCAGCCGGTTAGTTACATACGATGGAGATGTCTGTCTTACATCAGGATCTATCTCATGACAAAATTAAACTTGGCGAAGACTTAACTTCTCTCCTCCTTTCCTTCTGGCAGCTTTGTGCTCCCTGTATTTCTCGTACGTTAATCAGCCCACCTTTTAAATCAACCAGTAACAACGCAGCATGTGTAATGGACAGCGCTTTTGTCCAATGAAATGTCCTAATGCTGAGTAACAGTTCATTGGACAGCTCTCTTGTCCAATGAAATGTCCTAATGCTGAGTGACAGTTCACAGATCTTTTTGCGGCAATTTGTGCAACCTCTGAGAGCAGTAAGTGGATAAACTTTTAGTGGATTACTTTTACCAAAGAGTTAATAATTCATTATAAGTAATCAAATGTAGTTATGCTGATTGTACATAGAAGTAGGAAAAATCTATTATTGTGAAGTTTGAATTAGTGAAAATATGATATATGAATTGGCTATATACCCCAATAAAACTGTTATAAAAATAAAAGGTTAATGTAGTTAACTGATAATGGCGTTTTTGTTCTACACTCTTTATATTAAGTTTATCAAAATTGTTTATTCACA
The DNA here is from genome assembly GCA_025728095.1 of Prietella phreatophila. NCBI lineage: Eukaryota > Metazoa > Chordata > Actinopteri > Siluriformes > Ictaluridae > Prietella > Prietella phreatophila. Next base: position 420,286 of record JAOUWY010000049.1, on the reverse strand, counting down.
CTGTCGGAGGTGTTCAGCCAGGAATTCTTCATTCTCAAAATTCCACTGTGGTTTAATAAACTGGACATTTTCTTATTGCTGATTTTTGGATGGTAAATTATTGATTATGATATGCCTGTAACATTTCTAATGCTGTTTTTCTGTGCTCTTTAGGTTAAATCAGTGCACACTTCCAGTGTTGAAGTATGCCAACTGTCTATTATCATAAATGTTACAACTGATTTTTAAGATGCTTCATCTTCATCATCAGTTTTTTAAATAGTTGGACAAATGTATAACTGTCAAATTACTGTAACACTAGTATATGCAAAAAGTTGTAAAACCAACTGGTATGTACTAATTGTGTAAGAGTGTGCCTTTTCTGTCATCTCTAGTGTTACCATCATTGCAGCTCCATTTCTGCATAAATATTGTTCTTCCATAGAAATTAGATGTCTGTTCGATGGTAGTGGGGTAAGTCTTTATTACACAACCTAGCAAATTTAAGGAAAAACCAACATTTAGTGTCTTAGCGAGGTTTTGGGAACCACAGGCCACCAGAACAGTTTCAGTGGGCCTTGGCATAGATTCTCCAATCCTCTGAAATGAAGAGATGAAAACCAGAAGAGCTGTATAATGAGTGATAGAAAAACACTGTCTGCTTAAGATGTAGAAAAAAGTAATATGGTCAGATGAGCCATCCCTCTCCATATTCTCAAGTGGTTGAATTCATCTGTGGTATATATCAAGAGAAAAGGAGAGGCATGAATGCTGCACCCCAATAACAGGGGTCCGCTGGCCCTGGGGAGTTGGCATGTTTTGGGTCCTCTTGTCCCCTTAGAGGAAGAAGCTACTGCAAATCAATACAAAGTTGCCCCGAGTGATCACCTTTATCCTACGATGAAACATTTCTCTCCTGATCTGAGTGGTCTCTTCCAGGATGACAGTGCCCTTATTGCCCTCACTGCATGGTTTGATGAGTTCACAGTCAACAGATCCCAACCCTGTTGAGAGTCTCCCAGTATGGGAGATTTTGGACTGATGTGTTAGATAGTGCTCTCCGTCTACATCATCACAATCAAAACACCTGGAAGAATGGTGTTCATCCTTCCAGTTGATGTCAGAGACTTGGAGAATCAATATCAAGGAGCATAGAAGCTGTTATAGCAGCATGTGGTGTCCCAACACCTTACTGAGACACTTTAAGCTTGTTATTGCTTTGTAGCCTGTCTGTAGGTGAAAATAGGATTAAATCACATACTATAGTATGGTCCATGAAGTAGTTGCAGTTGGAAATGTAATATAACTGAAAGAGAGAGAGCCATTTTCATTTTGATTATATGATTGATTTTTGATTCAGTTTTCAAATGCTTATTTGTGCTCAGAGAGGTTATTTTGTGTCTGTTGACATTATTTCAGGGAAATTGATGCTTCCTAAATTTGAAAATGGCACAGACGTATGACTCATGCTGGTGGAGAAAAGTCAAGAGCCAGCAAAGTACTTGCAAAAGATACTGAATAAAGCTGAGAAGATTTTTGATGTTTTTGCTGTTATATGGACAGCTGTTATTATGTTCTTCTCCCAGCCAAATGGCACAGCTGCTTTCCTTCTGACAGCATTGATACATACTGTTATATAACTAAGAAATTGTTTTTTGTTTGAAATGACAGTTTACTAAGAATATACTTGCCAATTTATTAAGTACACTTGAATAAATATAATGCAGTATAATTTTGTAGACTGTAATTTGTGGTGCTGTTGAACTGTACTGAGATAAATTGAGGTATTTCTAATATTTTGCACATCCAGTTGAAATATGCATTATGGTTGAAGTATGGTAACTGTATTATTTATGTAAATGTTTAGCTAGACACACGAGGAGTGGAGAATACAGGTAACAACTATTCAAAAATGTAAAACATCTAACTCCATAGAGTTATGAAGCGTGATCAATTTTCAACACAAAGTTGAAAAATGTTAGTATTTTGGTTCCATAGTAATTGGGGAAAATTAATATGGTATACTGTAAATTATTCCCTCAGACTACTTCCAATGACAGCACTGACTATTTTGGTTGACTGTATAAACAAAGAATTGGCTGGAGAGGGCTTGGACAGCAGCACACATATCTGACAGCTGAAATGTATAGGAAGGTGCTATGTCCCTGTATCCATCCAGGTGTGTCTGCACAGCTGGCTGACATGCTTACTGGGCTACGATAATGTCACTTGCACTGTATTCATATAACTGTATAATAAATATTCAAATGTTCCAAATATAGCATCTGGTCTATTCATATAGTGGCAATGTAAGAAATACCATGTTATAGAGCTTTAAATTGTGAGCAGTAGTTGTGTTAACAAAACACTACTTACTGATGTGAGACTTGCACTTGTACTCAAATTGGTTTACAAAGCTTTAAATGGCAGCTCAGGTTACTCCGACACATTGATGTCTAGTAATTGGTAATGTGTTTAGACTTACAGAATTACTATGGAAAATAACCACAAGGAGACTAGTGAGCCACAAAATTATAAATGCTGCTTTTCAACATTTTGTGCACATGACTGACAACAAATCTATAAAATGTATTACAACATTTTTCTTCTTTTGGTTTCTAAAATCAAAGTGGAGGCCAGATTACTACTGCACTGAAGAAATACCTTGTCTTCCTGAATATACTAAATTTACATCAGTTATGAGTCAGTTCTGAGATTTTGCCAGGTTTGCTTTGATACAGCTAAAATACTGCCTTCCTTGTCTAAATGGCTGCATTACAAGAAAGTGATAATTTTCTGAAACTGAAAGACTCTTGGAGCTGAGTGATATTTACAATAGACTCTAACTGATTATCATCCTCGTTACTAATAAGCTGTTTTCCTAATATCTATTTCCTATTTTATGAGCAAATAATATTGTTAGATTATTGATGTTGAAATATCCAGTGAAAAATATTTACATTTGCTTTTGTCTACATTATGTAACCCCAATTTTCACCATGTAAATATCAAAACATATTTAAAATGTCTTGGAAGTTTGTTTTTGTCATGGACAAGCATATAAAATACATTAAAATGAGGACCATGTATTTGAGTTTTGTTTATGAATTTTTTTTTTAAACAAACCATTAAGTTTGGATGAGAAAATGTTGGAGATCTTTATTTGTGCTGTCTGAGCTCACCATGAGATGCACAAATTAGACTGGGATGAGAATAGATTGAGATCATAGAGAGAGCTCTCTGGTTTCTCTGCCCGAGATCAAAAATACGCACCAAACTTGAGACAATCTGAGAATTATTTGAGAGCTTGATGAGATCTATTTTGAAACTTAAAAGGAGGCTACTTTGAGCTTTTGTGATGCTTTTTCTCCACGAGAAAATATTGAGAAACAGGAGAAATAAGACATAATCTCGTTTTAGTTTCACACAGACCTCATTGTTGTCTAGGAGAAATACATGAGATGCTTTTGAGAGCTCAATTCTAATTTTCTTTTCCTCTGGGGTATTACATTTGGTTGGCAGGCTCATGACATGTCAGTTTTGATTTAGCTAATTTCCCCTTCTTTCCAGACCCTCTTGCTCCACCTTCCAAATGACTCACAGGATTTCTCATCTTTTCTTTCACTGTATGTCTCTTAAGTTCACTTTACCTTTCTCTCAAGTCCAAGTTTCTCTCAGTGTCTGTTCATCTGCTCTTTCCATTCCATTCCAATACCCTTTCACATTCAAAACGATTTTTTAAATTATTATAAGTTCATATATATCTTAAAAGTTCCCTAACATTATGATACAAAATTGAACATTGATCCTATTGGACCAGTGCTGTAACATTTACATTTACTTTTTGCCCTCCATCAAATTTTTAACATTGTACATAGTACTAATAATGTATATGCTTCATATTTTATCAGGTGTAATCCTTCTGGACCCAGGAGAACTTGGATACAAATGAAATGAAAGACAAAAACATTCTCAAAAAAGATATTTCATGAACTTCCTAACCTGTAAACTAACTAATTAGCTCAACCTTCTCTCTGTTCTACATAGCCAACACGGAGAAGGCTGGGGCCCATACAATAGGTGGGGGACTACCACCACCTTCACTCACTCCTCATGAGTAGCTGTCACTGTCACCTAATCAAGAAAGACTCATGTTGTTGGTATTCCAGAGGGCTCATCAGAGTCCCCTTTGTTCATCAGATTCAGCTACCTCACATGAAGTAAGTGGCCTGGAAAATGTAGGTGTAGCAAATTAGTACTTATGACTAAAGCTAAAACTGATTTATCCTTAAACACTGCCACCATTTGAAAAAGGCATTTAAGAGCTCTTTGTTGTCAATGTTTCACTTGTGTGTTATGCATGGTTATTTTATTTTACAGCATATGCTGTGTACTGTAATCTTAATTTTGGTGCCCCTATTAGATGTTCCTTATGTCTTTATATATCAGTTGTCTTTGTTTGAGAATTTAAATTGGGCATCTTACTGGTTTCCTTTGCTTAGTTATTGATGGACACATCATATTAATTGAGTCTCCTGCAACAGAACAGCCTGACAGAATTGTAAGTGATTGTCTTCAGGTATTGTTTGTTTGCTAGAACAAACCTCATTAATAATTTGCACTGTAGAATGAAGAGACTACCTCTGCTGTGACAGAGGTAAAAAAAAAAGAAGATTCTAGGAGGCCCACAGAGGTATAATGCCTATAATGCATTGAATTTTTTTAAATATAAGATGTTGTGTGATATTAAATCTTTGGCACTGTCCCCTTAAAGATTCCTCTACAGAAGAGAGTCCATCTAGCTCCACACAGAATCTTGACAGTGTAAGAAATTGTTTGAAGTTGTATTTGAAGTATATTCCCATTGATATAACTGTTTTTCTAAGTACACCTGGGTCATTAGGAACAGGAACATGTTCAACCAGGACAGTGGTATAAATATGCAGTAACAGATAGGCCAAATTCACTTAGTTATTCATAACAATGGGTAAGGAATATAGCTGTGATGTGTGGCAAAAGGTTGTTGAGCTTCACAAAATGAGAAGTATAAGAAAATAGCACAAGCATTGCAAATGCCCATTTCCACCATCAGGGTAAGAAGTTCCAGTCAACTGCATGGACATTCAAAATTAAAGGATATGGAGAGCTTCTGTATGGAGGAATGGTCTCAGATCATTAGCCATGTATTCACAAACCTCACCAGGCATTATATAAGAAGACTCAGAGCTGTTTTCTTGGCAAAGGGAGTTAGCACCCTAACCCTATTGACTAAAAGGATGCCAATAATTATTTATATTTAACAAAGGTTATTTTTGTATAAACTGTTATGTTTGATATCGATGAGAGCAGAGTATATTTGTGAATTTGTTTAAACAAAAGATCAAATTATTAAACAATAAAGCCAATTTTTCACAGACTTCTTTGTTCATATTTATCGAGGGTGCCAATATTAATGGAGGGCACTGCATTATAGACATTTATCAGTCATAATGAATTATCATTCTGTCTTCCTAACTTCCTGCAAAGAAGCTGTATAAGGTCCATCTTCAAACGGAAATTATAAAATGTGATATGTAGATGGATCTTCTATAACTTCAAAAACCTGAACATTAAAATGCCAGGCTTGAGAGTGAATTGTTGGAGCACCACTTAAAGTTGCCAAAATATTTGATTTATTATTCTGTAAATTATTGTTGAATGATAAAGCAATGAATTAAAATGTCTTTTTCAATTATAGGAAATAAAGAAACAATGAACACTTGACTGTTCACTTTGTGCGTTAGTCATTTAATTAAAAGTGATTTTCGTAAATCACATCTTGTACCACCCTGCCATCTCTTTGGTCTGCTGGGTTAACTAGGGGTTGCTCTTGACCATCTTCATAAAGAATACGGGAGGGGGGGGGCTCTCTGACTTTTTACTGTGGCAATTTTGTGAAGTACAATAGAAACCATTGTTATGACACATGCCATTTTAAGACTGACCTAAGCCCACCCATGTAGTGAAAGGATTGCAGGATTCCAACTGTCATCTCCACCTTGGCCCGTGTTCTACTGTGGGTGTCTACTCTCCAACTGTCCAACTGGCTTAGGTTGTTGTGGAAAATCTCTCCAATCTAAGTCAAAAACTTACTAAGACAAGGGGTTATAGATATCAAAAGATCAAACTTTAAGTCAAATTACACTCTGCAGATAGTCTGAATCAATACAATCATGACACAGGCTTTTATACTGTCTAGAAACAGTGAGCTCAACTAGGCGGGGTTTACACCTTCTTCCTTTAGAAACAACCTGTAATTTCACTATAATTAATTCCTTCTTTTGATATGCTGTTAATAACTGTGGCACAAGTCCAATCAGTTTTTTAATAACATTAACTTTTTCCACCTCAGATAATTCTTAGACTAAGTCAGCAAAAGAGCTTAAGCAGAAGCACAGTAATTTCTGACTAATTCACTTTTGTGAACATTACTTTAACATTATCTTATACATTGGTTACATATGAATTGATTCATGTAATTATTGAGTCATACAGTCCCTACTTGAGCATTTTTATAATGTGGTTAAATTCTGATTTAAACTCTCCCTTACTGGAAGATACAGGAAATTTCTAATTAAGTAAATACTTGTATCATTTAAGTATTTAGAACATACCCTATATATTTCATCTAGGACTTTCTAAGTCCCACCAAGAGAGTAGTCTCACAATTCATTCTTTTCAATTTAAACTAACTAATTATTTCTGCATGATCACTCCATCTAATTACCCATGACCAAATCCTGAAACTACTCTCCTATGGAGTACAGAACCAAACATCTCACTCCAAAGATAACTAGGAAGAAGTAAAAGATTCTGTCTCCCAATTCCCTGACCTCAAAAAATCAATCATTGTGTTTATAAGCATGAGCATGCATTTGTTTCAACACTTGCCCATTGTTGTAACAGTTATGTAGAATACAATATTAATTAAACTCATAAAGTTGTTACAATTATGGATCAAACATTATACACGAGTACAAATCAGTTTCTCATTGTGATTGCAACAATAAGTCAAGCAGTAATCATGCCTCAAATCAACAGGATCATCATACAGTCAGTAGAGTAAGTTAAAATTTTTTTATAAAACCCAGATACCTTGCATATCTCAGGGGATCAACCTAGGGGAGAGGTTAGGCTGGAACTTTCACCCAGGGCATGGCTCATCAAACTTATTCTTTTTTGTCCCTTGCAGAGCTGGGATTTGTTTCATCCTGTTGTTGTTCTGGGAACCAGTCTGGCTGTTTTCCCCATTGAGATGAATTATAATTACTCTTGTAGTCTGGGCTAGGAAAGATATGCACTCAGCAGGATAATACAGTCTAACATTTGGATATAAGTGGCAGATATCCTTATTAAACTCAACACATTGTCAATAGTCATATGGGTTGGGTACTACCATGAGCCTTTTTAATGGTGATGGTGTACATATCAGATAACTACTCATATGTGAATCATTTGCTGTATACATGGCCCACTTGTAACACTCGCTATCCTGTGCTATTTCTAGTAGTTTCTCCTTTTCTGTCACTCTAGCGACCCTTTGTCTGAGCCTGCAATTGCTTTACCTTCACCCTCATCTAAGCCCTCTCCTATGTCTTCCTGACTTTCCTTTGAGGTGTCAGCTTCTTGACCTCACTCCTCTTCAACCACCTTCCTGTCTCCTATGTCTTAATCTAGGTAGTCTATTACAATGGTTCAAATGATACCATGTAGTGCTGCCTTCCACCTGTACTGTTGTTGTGGTTACTCTTACCACTTTGTATGGCCCTTACCTTCTAGTCTCATTCCACTTCCTTCTGAACACCATTAGATACAACTGTTCTCCATGAGCGAATGGACAAGGAGCCTCTGCTTCCTTTCTTGGTTCCCTGCTCTGTTCCTGTGCATAGATAGCTTCATCTATAGCAGTTAGTTGTCGCATATATGCTCTTAGATCCATTTTCAAATGCCCCAAGGGTGGTCCGTCATAAGGAACGCTCACATATATAGCACACACGGGTCGATCCGTAAGCATTTCATACAGTGTTAGATGTACAATTCTATTAGCATGCATGCATCTCATCACCACAAGTGGTAAAGCATCTACCCAATTAAGCTTCAGCACAAATCTTGTTAAACTTAGCCTTAAGAGTACCATTCACCCGTTCCACTATTCCCTGTGACAGAGGGTGATAAACACATCCTAGTCTCTGCTATATTCTCAGTTGTTGCAACACTGTCTTTACCGTTCCTTGAGCAAATGCTGAGCCATTATCAGAGCTAATCTGAGATGGTATGACAAATCTGGGAATTACTTCTCAGGTCAAAAATTTTATCATTGTTCCTGCAGCTTGATCTGCTGATCCTGCTGCTTTCACCCACCTGCCAAACCTGTCTATTATCACTAGCATGTACCTTTTACATCTCACAGTCAATACCATGTCCACATAATCTATCACCAGGTGCTTAAATGGACCTTCTGGTACTGGTATGTGTCCTATTGGTGCTGATGTTTCTTTACTACCATTATTTGGAGCATAAACTTCACACTCAGATAAAAAGTTATCCATCATTACCAGTAAGTACAGATACCAATACCATTATAGTTTTATCTTTCTCATCACTTCCCCTCTTGTGCAGTGGTCAAAACCATGCATATCTGAAATGAGTGCAGTGAGAAGTGCAGTGGGTGCAATCATTTGTCAATTATATGAGCACCATATGCTGTTTGCATCTCTTATAGCACCTGTCTGTTGCCAAACTGAATGTTCATAATTATTTGCCTGATGCTTCATACAAACAATGTCATTGATGGTAGGTTGGGGCTGAATAGAACCACTGGTGCCATCACTGCTACTTGGCATCCTGAGGCCATATCTGTAGCATTATTACCTTTGATAACAAAATCATTGCCTTTTCTGTGTGCCCGACATTTAGTGATTGCTAATCGCTTTGGCTGCATCATAGCAGAAATCAGTTGAACTATTTGCTCAGCATATTGTGAGAGTGCACCCGCTGTTGATAACATGGAGGTAGCCTTGTGCTACACTGTGTAACTTGGTGCTATACTATGCAATGGGTTGCTTTCCACTAAATGGTAAATGGCACACTTATATAGCGCTTTTATCCAAAGCACTTTACACTTTGTCTCATTCACCTATTCACACACACACCAATGGTAGCAGAGCTGCCATGCAAGGCACTAATTTGCCATCGGGAGCAACTTGGGGTTCAGTGTCTTGCCCAAGGACCGCCAACCCTACAATCAGTGGACAACCCGCTCTACCACCTGAGCCACAGCCGCCCACTACCACTACAAGTTTCCTGCATCAGTATTGCAACCATGTGTAACCATTTGTCCTATCAGCTACATACAAATGAAATGACTTGGTGTAGTCTGGGATAGCTAGTGTAGGTGTGACCTGAAGTTCCCTATTAGTGACTCAAAGGCAAAAAGAGCATCACAAAAGAGCATAGTAATGTTGCACACGCAGTTTTTGATTGCATAATCTGCTATTCAGTCTGAGCTAAAGCCTGTCATGCACAAAAAAGTCATCATCTGTCTTACAGTTTGTGGTAACAATGCTTTACTTAAGCTCTTGAGTTGGGCTGGTGATATAGCTTTAGTTTTATGTGCAATCAACCTTCTTTCTCCATCTGTGGTTGACTACTGCAATTTTGTTTTAGAGGCTTTGTGTCCTCCTTGAGCTAATTTGATTAATACCTTGATAGAACGTCTGCAACATTGTTCAAGTGATGAAGAACAAATCAATAGGTCATCTACATATTGCAGTAATATGCTGTTCATACACAGATTTTCAATGTCGGCTTTGAGAACCTGAGTAAACACGTGGAGAATGTTTGAAGTCTTGTGGCATTCTAGAACAGTTGCAATCAAAATAATTCAATCCCATTGCAAATCAGGTTTATTGTCAAAATTTATAGACTTTCAGCTGTTTGCAATGAACAGATCAAACAAAAGCTATTGAAATAGTTCAACACAACTACTGCTTCAAGTGGTTCCCCCAAATTCAACTGAAAATGCAACTTATAATGATTTCCTCAGTTTCAAAATGATTCAACCCCATGAATAGAATCCCTCACAACAGCACAAATATGCAAAACAGGTGTTGTCTCAAGCACACTTGACGCAACTAATGAAGGGCTTCATTAGTTGCACCAGGTGTGCTTGAGCTGGAAAACATGAAATACCTGTACTGGCTAGGGGCAGAAAATGTATGAAATACCTGGAAAGAAAAAGGAAGCGATCAACAGCTGAAACCAGATTTCTGAGAAGACAGGTTTGTGAAAAACCCTCGAGCGACTACAAAAGACCTGCAGCAAGTCTTGGTGGAAACAGGCACTGATTTCAGTGAGCACAGTAGGGTGCATTCTAAACAGCAGTACTGACCCAAAAGCACAAGAACATTTGGCTCAAATCATATAAATAAGCCACACAAGTTTTGGGATTCTGTTAGCGATTAAACAAAACTGGAACTTTTCAGCACAATAGATCAGCAGTATGTCTAGAGAAAGTACAATGAAGAAAGAACACTCTATCCACAGTCAAGCATGGTGGTGGGATGGTGATGCTGAGTCTTGGGCATTATTTGACCTTCCTACAGAACAATGATCCCAGCATACCACAAATTCCACCAAGTCTTGATTGCCGAAGAAGTACTGGAAGATTCTACAGGGCCATCAGAGTCACCTGACTTGGCTGATAATGATAATGAGTCTTTATTGATCAAATATACATTATTGTAGCCTATAATTTTTTTTTCATATATCCCAGCATGTTAGCAAGTTGGGGTCAAAGCGTAGGGACAGTTGAACCCCATAGAAAATCTCTGGTGGGATTTGACAAAGGTGGTTTGGAGGCCATTAACTAATGCCATTTTGACTTCTCTGATTTAGCAACAGGTAAAATTGGAGTATTACAGTAGCCGGATGTCTCCACTAAAATTCCTGCCTGAATTAATCCTTCAATGTTTGGTTGAATACCCTGCTCAGCATCAGGATGAGTATTGTCAGATGGTTATTGACTTTTGCATGGCAAATATGCTCCTGGTTTTAGTAATATTCTGCCTGGGCTAGAAGATTTTACTAAGCCCACATCAGTGTCAAGTTAGGACCATACTTCAGTTGGCACCTGTCTTTCCATGTCTCTTACTAACTCAGTTGTTTTAGTTGTTACTTCAAGTGTTTCTGTCATTTGCATTTGCATGCTTTCATTAATCACCATCTCCTGTGGAATTCATTCCATACAAGCATAGAGAATTTTAAGGAGTGATTTTCAGCTGTTTCGTAAAATAAAGGATGCTCTTTAACTTCCCACTCATCTTTTTTTGCCTCCTTCATCATTGGTCCCAAGTCCTTTGACTCTCATCCACTATTTGCATAAAGAGTCACATGTAAAACAGAATTTTGAACCTGAAACCAATTGTTAATGAATTCACAACTATCAATTTTTCATAGCTGCTCCCTGTCTCGATATCACTATATATTGAAATATCAGTGGAATTTTCCTGTCTTTTGCTCAACCACCATTTTTCAATCTCTGTGTCACATTCTGAGTCATAAATCATTGCGCTGTGAAATTCAGTTACTGGTGTCTGCACCCCAGTGATCTGTAGCTCAAGTAACTTTCCCCATTTACTAATGCTTTTTTCTACATCAGATTCAAATTTTCCTAGCCAATGCACATTTGCTTTTGGTTCTGAATTTATCATTGCATTTTAATTCCTCTACAATCTACTCCACCTCGGTAACACCAAATTTGGAGATCCATTTTATACTGTGCATCTCTCCTCAACAAATTGATAGGAGTGTGTTCTGATACTGGAATTGATCTTTTAACATTCATATTTTTAGTCTGTGGAGACACTGGAGCAGTCACAGGATTTAGTTGCATTTGTCCCAAACTCTATGGTATTTTCAAGTCTACCAAACATGGCGAGGTGAGAGGCACAGATGGCATGGATTGGTAAGGCAGTCACACCTATTGTGTCCAACCTGTCCATACCCCCAGCAGTAATTGGGTCTACCTCTCCCTCTCTGGCTTCTTAGGAACAGTCTTTTCTGCCAGTTCGTTTTGCTTGTTTGCTTGTAGACATTAATGACAGGTACAAGGTGCTGCTGTGGACCAGTAGAACAGCAGATGGGGAAGGTGTGTTCATAGGAGCCATCACTGCTGATTGTTCTGCCTCCTGTTTTCTATGTCTTTAACAGGACCTTGAGAATTGTCTTGCTTCTGTTAATCACCTCTTTAAGCTGCAGCTGTGCCAGCATTCTCTGCACTTCTATTTCTTGATTTTTTTCAGTCTTTGCTTGTTCTTTCTGTATTGTTCAACAGTGTATCTCACATAACTCCTTGTGTGTTTTGGAGTTTACATGGACCAGGTCTTCTAGATTGTTCTTTAAAGCTGGTGGCATAGCATCTACTATTTTTTCTCTGAACAATGTGGTGATTATGGGATCTCCTTCTCTATTTCTTATTTCCACCTCTTTAGCTGTCTCTGAAAATAAGCAGTTAAGCACTTGGATTTTCTGTTTCCCCCAGTTTCCCCTCTTTTAGGGACCTGGGGTCCAATCAGGTCAAATATTCAGTTCTTAAGGCCTGCCACAAATTTGGCTGGAGACAATCAAAAGAAACATCTGGGTCACACATGTAACCATGTTACAGCAGATATTGGGCATTCAGGTAAACACCCTCCAGACCTTCTAAGGATGAAAGCAGTTTGCCAAACCCACTGTTATTTGCTACACAAGGACAAACAGAAATAAGAGATAAGGAGTTGCTTAAACAGGCACAGACCCAAGGGACATGTACACATAGCCCAATAATAAATAAAGACAACATATGGCAGGGAGGATTACATGACTCCCTGAAATGGCAAGCTATGAAGGCTATTTTCAGTTGCTCACACATAGACAGAAAAAATCAACTAAAACTGAATGAATACTTAAAAGTCAGTAAACCGACTAAATAGAACTGATGATACAGTTCAAAGATGAATAAAGGAACTCACCCATGATAAGTTTGTGTCCAATGTGTCACTTAGATCCTCTCCACTCAAGAGACAGGAGTGAAATAATAAAGATAAGAAGAAGTAGGTTTTTAAAAAAGCAATTGACACTAGAGTGATTATAAGGGTATTGAGAAATGTTTAAAGTAAGAACATAATGGTTGCCAAAGTAAGATCAAGTGTGAATTTAATGGTTGTTGGAACTGATGTAAACATGGGCATAATGGGAGCTGGGATTAAATATAGTCATACTTATTGGTATTGAAAATAGATGTGTCATGAATCGTGACGGAGCAGCGATAGGACGGATGCAATTGCAGTTAGAACAGATGTTTTATTTTAAAAGAGAGACAGGCAGACAAATCCAAAACATAATCCATACACGTAATCCAAAATAGACGAAGGTCAGGCGATCGGCAAACAGGCATACACAGGGTTAAACAAGAATCAAAGTCGTGGTCACAGAAAACAGGGTCGATACACAAAACAAGAAACATGAACTATGACGTTGCACTGGGAGCGGATAACCCAGCGTCCACTAAATCTAACATGGAATGTGAACGAAACTCTAAACTGTGTTACTTTAAGTTAATCCTCCGCGTTGTGTGCTGGGAGGCGCGCGGTATATATGCCGGCATGAATCAGTCTCTAAACCGCTAGCAGCTGAGGGCAATACAGACAATACAGAACCCCAGCCAATGACAGAACAGGGAGGAGTTATGACAGAAACAAACAAAACACACGTGTCCAGCTGTCACTGCTGTCAACCACGGAAAAGCAGGTGTTCGCGCATTCGTGCTTTAGAGCATGCTACCTCAAGGGGAAACCGTGACAACATGGAGGGTGAAGGCTAATAGTAAGACACTGTATAAAAAGGGAGTCCCACTCTAGGGTTTTTAGATCACTTTTGGGACGTCTCAAACTGTGTGGATCTCGTGTGGTGGAGCAATAAAATTGGACCTTTGCTTTTTCTCACTCAGTGGTTCTGTGTGATACTTTATTCAGTGAAACATGATTAATTACTGTAACTACTTTTATTTTTCTTGAATATTTCATAACTGTAACTAGATAGTGTACAGAAATTCGTACCACAACGGGTATCTGAAGCTTATGTGAACCACACCACCAGCCTCTATTATCTGAAGCGAAGACGCAATTCACAGGCCTGCCCTGGTATGACAAAGCTACTCAACGTTACATGCGTAACCCAGACATTCCCTTTGGACGTAAGTACAGAGGGCGCTTACTATACACAGCATGTGCATCCTCTTTTGTTTCGGTGTGAGGAACGGAGAAGGGCAGAAGGCCTGCAACACCACAGGGTGGGCAGGCGCTGTAGGCACTTTAGGAATATAATCCAGCCTAGGATACAGGAAAGCCTTGGCTAGTCTAGGGGCGAAGTTAAAGCAGGAAGGGGCAACAGAGAGAGCTAGATCGG
>JAOUWY010000049.1:395299-405723 GCA_025728095.1 Prietella phreatophila | reverse complement strand
ATCACCTGATCATGGCAGGCCTATAAGTAGAGGCATGATTTTACACAAGCTTCAGATACTGTCTATGCTCCTTCACTTTGGAACTCTCGTCCCCCTGAACTCAGGGAAGCCCAGACTTTTGGCATTTTTAAAGCTCTTCTCAAGACACAATTTTTTAAACTTGCATTCGACTGCTGATGTCTTTTTAGATTGTTTTATATTAATTTTTTATTATTAATGTTGTTGTTTTTGTTGTTTTCTTATTAACTTTTATTTGTTTTATTTTTCTGTGAACTGTGATTTAATGAACAGTGCTTTGAGAAGCTGCTTTAAAGGTGCTTTATAAAATTTATTATTATTATTATTATTATTATTATTATTATTATTATTATTATTCTCCTAATTTAACTCCCCCAAATTCTAGAGCTCACTATTGCTGATTATCCGACAGCTGATAGTCATCCCTATTTGGTATGATGGACACCACTATTTGTCACAGTTCCGTCAGATCAGAACTCCAGATCCCAGAATGCTACACGCACCTCGCAAGCACGCATGCGCTCACCATCCCCGGAGTTCTGATCTGAAGCCCCTGTCACCAATCACACACACTTTCTCCCCTAGTATTTAGAGAATCACTCTCTTAGAGTTCTTTGCGAGGTATATGCTCTGCTAACTTGTTTACCTGCGTAACCAAGCCTTTCCTGTTTCAGTTCTCGTTTGTTTACTTAAGGAGCTTAAGGAGCAGGTGGCTCTGCTAAATCAAGTCACACAATTTTCCACAGCTACAACCACATGCCTCACTTCCACTCCAGCACTGTAGAAATATGATTTAGATCCGGTGTGCTGCAGAGATTTCCTCCTTCAATGCTACCTGTTCTTCTCCACGTATCCAGACCTGACGGAAAATAGAAAAATCATTCATTTCATGGAACTCTTAACCGGGACGGCTCTCCTGTGGGCCACTGTGGAGTGGGATCAAGAGGGGAGTAACATCACTACCTACGATCAGCTGACCTCATGCTTCCGCACCGTGTTTGATCATTGCCCGGATAACAGAGAGACTGGGGAGGAATTACTGTCCATGACACAGGGACCGTGTAACGTGGTGGACTATGCCCTGGACTTTCACACTGTGGCAGCAAGGAATGGATTGAATGAGCCGGCTCTAAAGACCATGTTTTGCCACAGTGCCCTCATAAACCGCACATTCACCGTAGGGAGAACCCCGTTCCAAAATCATCCCTGCCTAAGGTGAGTTTAGAACCCACTGCCCAACACATCACTCCGGCTGCATTTGTTTTACCAGTTATCCTAGAATACTCAAACATTTCCTGTGTTTTAGAGGCACTGATCGGTTAATTTCATTAACCAAGAGACCATTCATCAACACAACATCCCGGTTCGCTATCTTTGCAACCCCCGCCGTGTCCAAGCCATTGATGGGGCCCCCATAGGGGATTGCATCATTACCCAATGCACAGACCCAATTACCCTCCGTACCAGAGCTCTGTATCAAGAGAAGATCTCACTTCATGTCCTCAGAACAGCCCGGCATCCAGTGGTTCTTGGTCTTTCCTGGCTCGAATATCACAATCCATGTATTACATGGGATCAAAGGTAAATCACACATTGGTCGAATCATTGTCTCTACCACTGTCTCCAAACCCCTCACCCTCACGTCCACATCCATTGAGATCCCCGACAATGCAGACAGCGTCATAATCCCCAGTGTTTACCACGACCTCAGGGAAGTATTCAGCAAGAAGAAGGCTAGTGGACTACCGCCACATCGCGATTATGATTGTGCTATCGATCTACTGCCTGGCACTACACCCCTGCAGGAGAGGGTTTATCCATTGACAGTCACGGAACAACTGGCTATGGAGGAATATATCCAGGAAGCGTTGAACCAGGGCTATATCCGACCTTCCACCTCCCCAGCATCTGCAGGGGGTTTCTTTTGTGGAGAAGAAGGGAGGCGGCTTACACACATGCATAGACTACCAAGGACTAAACCGGTGCTGTATCAAGTATCATTACCCCCTACCTCTAGTACCGGCCACCCTGGAACAACTGCGCAATGACACCATCTGTACCAAACTAGATTTACGCAATGATTACAACCTGGTTCATATTCAGGAGGGAGACGAATGGAAGACCGGTTTTAGCATGATTTCTGGCCACTATGAATATCAGGTTATGCTGTATGGGCTTGCAAACGCTTCCTCAGTATTTCAGTGTTTAATCAACGACATGTTGTGTGACATGCTGGGATGCTATGTTATCATCTACATTGACGACATTCTCATCTACTCTACCTCCATGAAGGAACACATTGCTCATGTTCGTAAAGTTTTACAATGGCTACTATGTCACCAGTTATACATTAAAGCTGAAAAGTGCAAATTCCACAAAACCACCATCACGTTTTTGGGTTATATCATCAGCCCCGAACGAATTTCCATGGACCAGGAAAAGGTCAAGGCAGTTGTGGAATGGCCTATACCCACGACAATCAAGGACTTACAGAGATTCTTGAGATTTGTCAATTTTTATAGGCAGTTCATTATGAACTTTAGTTCCGTAGCTAACCCCCTCACATCCCTACTCAAGGGGAAACCCAAGCACCTGCCTTGGGGCCCCAGTGCCCAAACAGCTTTTGCCCAGCTCAAGAAAGCCTTCACTACTGTTCCCATCCTCAAACATCTGGACCCTGCAATCCTAACCCTCCGGCTACCACCCTCAATCTAACGGTAAAGTCAAAAGGCTCAATCAGGAACTGGGACGATTCCTTTGTACCTTCTGTGCCCATAACCCAGAGGATTGGAGTCAGTTCTTGCCCTAGGCTGAGTATGCCCAGAACTCACTGCGTCACTCAGCCACCAAGCTCACACCATTCCAATGCATTCTAGGGTACCAACCCCCATTGTTCCCCTGGAATGCCACTCCCACCGCATCTCTGGCCATAGACCAGTGGTTCTTACATAGTGAACATGTCTGGGCTACTACCCATCAACACTTAAAGGAGACCTCAGAAATCTACAAACGTAAGGCAGATCGCCACTGCAGTGATCACCCGAACTACCAGCCAGGTGATAGGTATGGTTAGCCACCAGGGACCTAAGACAACCTCAGAGCTGCAAGAAACTAACTCCCAGGTACAAAGGACCGTTCAAGATTCTCAAACAGATTAATGAGGTCACTTACCGTCTTAAGCTGCCACGACACAGCCGCATCTCTCCCTCATTTCATGTCTCTCAGCTCAAACCTGTTGTCAATGGTCCACTAGTCACTAAAGTACCCTCGGAGAATCCTCCATCCCCTCTCGAGATCGAGGGACAACCGGCTTACCTCGTCAGGAGAATCCTCAAGTCCAGACACAGAAGAGGCAGGCTGGCGTATTTGGTTGAGTGGGAGGGGTATGGGCCTGAAGAACAATGCTGGGTCCCCAGGCAGGATGTACTGGATCATGATCTGACCAAAGACTTCCACTGAGCTCCCGGGTCAACAACCCAGGGGAAGACCAAGAAAGAACTCGGCTCCCGGAGTGAGCCCTTTGGGGGGGTTCTGTCACATCTCCGTCAGATCATAACTCCAGATCCCAGAATGCTACACGCACCTCGCATGCATGCATGCGCTCACCATCCCTGGAGTTCTAATCTGAAGCCCCTGTCACCAATCACACACACTTTCTCCCCTAGTATTTAGAGAATCACTCTCTTAGAGTTCTTTGCAAAGTATATGCTCTGCTAACTTGTTTACCTGCGTAACCAAGTCTTTCCTGTTTCACTTCTCGTTTGTTTACCTCGACCTTTCGTCCGGCTTTTCCGACTATGTCTTTGTTTTGTCTAGTTCGTCCTGTTTGCCCAATCGCCTGACCTTTGCTTAGTTTAATACCATGTTTGCTATCTGCCATCTCCTCCTGCTTCTGTGCCACTTCGCAAAAGGTGACACTATTCCTCTCAAAGTAGTGTGTTCCTCTATGATTCTAGCTTTCCCTTTGCTGTCTGTTTTATCTAGTAAGGTTCTCTCAGTACTGGTGATACTTCAGTTGCAGGATTATTTATAATCTTGCCAGTTTTTCACTTTCCTTTTTGAAAACCCCTTTCTTCCAATAATCTCAAATATGTCTCAATATGAGGGCTATAGATGCTCTATAAAAGTGTAACAAAGGATTAGGGTGACAGAACTTGTCTAATAGTTTTTTTTTTTCAAAAATGTCAACTGTCCAGCTTTTTTCTATCAGCCCCTGCCAATTAAAACATAGCCATTCTTCTCGTATCTCTCTTAGATTTAGTATTGCAGTTAACAGTACTAAATATGTCATCTCTCTTTGCTCTGTTAGTGGCTGCCTTCTTCCCATGAAATCCACATAAATTGCTCTTTCCACAATTTATTACTGACTCCCTTTGTTTCTCCCAACAATTGCATAAATTCTTTATCCATACAACACTTTAATCCTTAATTTGTTGTGCTTCTGTAGCTAAGTGAATGTCCTTTCATTATTCGTATATATTCAATTCCACAAATTGATCTCTAGCCAGATGCTCACAAAATTAAAACTTTAGACAGCTGAGAACTTTTTTCCCCTTCTTGAATTGCTTTCTTCAGTATTCTTGTTGTGTAAACCTGAAATCCAAGTTTTGTTAATGAATGGTGAACCAAGTAATTAGGAATTGAAAACAAGACAGAACAGGAAGTAAACGCAGAAGTAAATTCTTTATTTAGACTAAAGTCAATGTACGAAGATGCCGGAAACAAGGTCTAAACATAAAACTAGAACTGAAGTCAAGGACATGAAACTTAAACAGGATGGGCAAACTCTATCACATTTAACTAACTTAAACATGTATCCTTTAACTACAAATGAGATGACATGAAACTATCATTTAACAATGACATGAAACTCTCGTTTTACTCTCACATGAAACTCGCATTTAACTATGACATGAAACACTCATTTAATTATGCCATTATATAACATAAAAAACCTTTCTTTTCTTGTCAAAAGCATTGTACCTAGAAATCCCACTCCTTCAATCTAGGAGGGGGAGGGGGAGGGGGGATCACTGAATAGCACATTCACACTAAGCCCTTAAGCTTGATAAAAATCAGGGGAGGAAGAAACTGATTATTTTGAAATTTTAAGAGTTGACTCAGTCAGCTGGACATAAAAAGCCTAAAGCATGTAATGGATTTGGGCCAGAATCAATACACATTAACAGGGTAAAATAAATGGGAATGGGGCTATGTTTACGTACCTCATCTCAATGATATTGACAGGATACTGCTTTTATATTTGTAAAAGGCAGTGAAAAACCCTCCCCCAATGCATGGACAAGCTTACTCTTTGCCAGAAAGGGAGAACGTTCTAGCCCTCACTTTAATCTAAAGCATTTCTGATGGGACTTGAGGAGTGTACTTCAGGCCATAAGTCTTAAAAGAGCAGCCCCAGATCCACTCAATTATAAGCACTGGACATCAATGAAAATGAGTGAAAAGGAAAAAGGGCAAAGATTTATTAGGGTATTTAGAAAATTGGGCTGAGAAGGAGGAACTATTTTGATGTTTGTATTTAAGTAATCTCTGTTTTAGTTACTGTGTTCATGTTTATGACAAATGGTGCCATCTAAATATGGTCACTTACCCTCTCAACAATTCTTTCTAATTTAATCCATTATGGTAAATGTAAAAGCAGTATCTTATTGTCTGTATATGAAATTCCACAAACATAAATGTAATGAGAGTAGAGACTGGGATGAATGAAACATTCTTCACATTATTATACTTTCTATGACTGCTAGAATATTTGCTTTGAAAAGGGTTCATACAGATGCTTCATAATGAATTTCAAGGACTTTTCAAGCACCATTTTTTTGTTTTGTCTTCAAGGATTAAATTTTCTTTATTTCTTCCATTTAAAAGTATGAAATTATTATTATTATTATTATTATTATTATTATTACTACTATTATTATTTTTATTATTATTATTATTAATAATAATAGTAATAATAATAATAATAATAATAATAATAATAATAATAAATTTATATGGTACCTTTTGCAGTTATGCTGGATTAAATAAGCATTTCCCAGGCACTGCTTCATCTTCACCTTAATGTCCATATACAAGGTGTCCCAAAAGTCTCCATACATAAGGGAAATATAGCCTTTAATAATCAGAGTCCCAGCCTGAGACCTAAGAGGAGGTCTCAGCGCCAGATCCACTGTAAAGCCCAGTTACTGTCTCAACTGTCTGTTATCATGGACAACCAAGCCCTGCTCATGTCCAAGTCTGCCGACATGACCAACCAAGTTCTGCTCAAGCCCCAGTCTACTGACATGGCTGACCAAGTTCTGCTCAAGCCCAAGTCTACTGACACGGCTGACCAAGTTCTGCTCAAGCCCAAGTCTACTGACATGGCCGACCAAGTTCTGCTCATGCCCAAGTCTACTGACACAGCCGACCAAGTTCTGCTCAAGCCCCAGTCTACTGACATGGCTGACCAAGTTCTGCTCAAGTCCAAGTCTACTGACACGGCTGACCAAGTTCTGCTCAAGCCCAAGTCTACTGATACGGCTGACCAAGCTCTGCTCATGTTCATGTCTGATGACCTGACCAACCAAGCTATGCTCGTGCCAGAGTCAGAAAAATCGTTTGACCAATTCTGCTCATGACTGAGTTTGCTGAAACAAACAACCAAGCTCTGCTCATGTCTACGTCTGATGACCTGACCAACCAAGTTATGCTCACACCCAAGTTTGCTGAAACAGACCACCAAGCTCTACTCATGGTTATGTATGGTTATGCTCACGCCCCGAATCTGCTGACACAGCCTACAAAGTTCAGCCTGCAGGCTCCACTGAGAATATCGCTCTGCTTTCCTATTCCGCTGAGCACATCACTATGTTTTCCTGCAAAGCTGAGGACTTTGCTCTGCTTTCCTGCTGTGCTGTGAACGTCGCTCTGCTTTTCTGCACCACCGAGGATGTCGCACTGCTTTCCTGCACTGCGTAGCATGTCGCTCTGCTTTCTTGCTTAGCCGAGGATGTCCCTCTGCTTTCCTGTAACACCGAGGATGTCCCTCTGTTTTCCTGTAGCGCCGAGGAGGTCCCTCTGCTTTCCTGCAGTGTCGAGGACGTCGAACTGCTTTCCTGCTCTGCTGTGAATATCGCTCTGCTTTCATGCACTGCAGAACACGTCGCTCTGCTTTCCTGCTCCGCCGTGGACATCACTCAGCTTTCCTGTTCTGCCGAGGATGTCACCCTGCTTTCCTGCTCTGCCGTGAACATCGCTATGCTTTTTTGTTGCGCTACGAACGGCGTATAGTCTCCTGGTTCAGCTAGGGACATTTTGCCCCGGGGGCCGGGGTCACCCATGAAGATGGATGTTTCATGGAGCTCCGGGAGGAGCATCCTGACATAGTTCATGTCATGTTATGTTTCATGTTTAGATTCATTTGTTTAGTTCCTGCTAGTTTCTCTGCTCCCAGTTCATAGTCATAGCTTATGTTTCATCTCGACCCTGTTTTCCGTTACCACAACATAGTTTCCTGCTGTGACCCGTTTATGCCTGGTTGCCGATCGCCTGACCTCTTGCATATTTTGGATTGCGTTTTTGGATCTGTGTCTCTCTTAAATAAAACTACTGCACTCTACTGCACTTGCATCCGTTATATCTCCGTTACTTTGCGAGACGTGACACCATGAAATCAAAAGGTTTTGTGACTTATAGTATGAATGTTAGCTTTAAGGTTATCTATAAATTAATGTACTCCAAAATAATTACTAAATTCACATTTAGAAGTTATACACATTCAAAATTTACAGTCTCTCTCTACCACCAATACGGATCAACAGTTTTGATATCATCATACTACACTTTACTCATCAGATTTTCTGCCCAATCAAATGCCCTCTAGAATCTGAAGTGTCCTGCCCCAACATTAAAAAACAATCCCTGGCTTTAACTGCTAGGTGCAGAGGTGTTTATTAACACATTACATCTGCTTGAGTAACTTTTTGAATATTATTATTTTTTATTATTTTAATAGTAGGTTTAACTGGATTTTCAGCTCATTTTCCTGTAGAAATACCTGCAGGAATACTATGATGGAAAAAAATATATCCAGGAAAGATATACCCCAGGAATTTTGTCCTGCAGGTCTAATTAAAACACACACATCCTACAGGAATATTGTGCAGGATAGATCTGAAATTCTGCTGGACAAGGTGAGTGTTTGTATTCTGCAGGATAAATAACTTCACAACAAAATCTAAGTATTTTCACAAGTGAATTATTTTAGTTATTGAAAGCTGAAGTGCAATTAACATTAACATTTGCTAACAGCTGTGTGTAAATATAAAAATGAGCCATGCTTGCTAGTAATCAAGCTAACTTTATACTAACTGCTGCACCACAAATGCATAATAGAAGAGTAATTAATATACCATACTGATTAAAGAAATTATTTAATAAAAGTGGGACTATACCTCTACAGACACACGACAGTTGGTGATAGTAACTATTTGAATAAGAAGCCAAGAATACTTACATGCAAATATATGCCATGTGAAAAATAAATAAATCAGTCAGCAGATTATCGTTGAGCAGAGATGTGAAACATTTGCAGGGAAACAAACAATGCTATAGAAAGCAACACTGAAATAATTAAATGGATCACTTATAATATATGCTTGACACCAGCAACTCAACATTCATCTTGCTTCTTGCTTGCATCTTCCTCTTTGTATTATTCTTCTTCAGGTATCAACATGTGCTCGGCAAAACAGTTTTGTGCTTGAGCACCACCACGTCATGGTTTTTATGTAACTTCAGCAGCTCTGGACACATGAACAATAGATTTTGATTATGCAAATCAAAAGTACACCTAAAAAAAATGCATTTATGCTTGGGTGTGAACACTCCCATTGACAGCCATTGACATACTTACATTTGTAGCTGGAAATTGGGTGAGATTTTGTCTCCCATTTTTGTTGAGCTGAGAGTATTCAGAAAACATAATGTCATTGTGCAAAATGGCCAGAAACGGCCCTGTAGCCTTGTGATGCTTATACTGGGTCAAGAATGAGAAAGTTGTAGGAAGCCTTGGAATATCTTAAAAAGAGCTTTATTCACAACTTTACCTTCACATTATGATGTACTAAATCAAACACAAGTGCACATGGCTCTGTGTTGGTTGGCTCTCTCTGTCTCCCAATGTGCTCATCTCTCTCCTTTTATCCTTGTTACTGCTCATTGCAACACAGAACAGAATAGAATTTCCCACCGGTGTGAAATCCTTACCACTCAACTTCTCTGGCTCCACCCTTGATTCACAAAATGGCACTTGAGCACATGCCCACTTCCACAACATTAATGTGTTTTAAAAGGAAAAAAAGAAGAGAAAAAAAAAGATATAACAAGGCACAGTGGTCCTATAAGGTTGTTTGTTGCTTGTTTAAAAGGAAGCTGCAAGGATCTTTGTCAGGGATAAAATATACTGCTCAATCATCTCAGTCCAGCTATGTCATTTTTGGTAAAATTATTTAGTGTTAGTGCTTTGAAATTCCCTGGTTTGCATGATCACAGTTGTGGATAAGTTTGCAAGCTGTGCCAGTTTGTTTTTTGGAACTGAAATATCATGTACCGCTCTCAAATATATGATGAACTTAATCATTTAGTTACTTATATGAATAAGCTGATCAACTGCTATCCTTGATTATATTATTGTGAATTTCTGTGTCAACGTGACATGGAACTTATTTTGTATCATAACTATGTGCTGTGTGTTTTGACTAAATCTGTCTAACACTTGGACCAGTAGAAAGCATCCACGCACTGCTGTTATCACTGTGTACAATGTGTGTTCATTTCGGACTCTCCAGGCCTGAACTCTGCAGCAAACCACACTTTCCAGCTCATAGCAAAATAGAACTAAAAGTGACTCAATGTTACCAGACGTTAATGGTAAAACTCAATATTACTAGATGTTAAAGGTAAAACGGGCTGGAAGGCACGACGGAGATCGAAAAGGCACGGTAGATTCCTGTGGGGTGAAATCTAACAGGAACACATACTGTATTGTACTTTGAAGTTGTTGTTTCCTTTTTCTTCTTTATAGACAAAATTATTAAGAAATGTCCACGACTGTAATATGTTTTTTTTCCAGTGGGCATCATTGTGATATACAGCCATTTCAAAATCTCTAGAGCAGGATGATTAGAGACTACACAATTAATATGAATGTTATTTGCGCATGCACCAGGAGGTGGCTCATGTGCGTTAAAACTAGCAAGAGAACCAGAACTAAAATAGAGATGAAATCTATATTATGCTTTGTCAAAGATTAATTTCTAAATTAATTTCATGAACATTTATTGGATTCAAATTGAAAAAATATAATCCTGATCCTAATATTAATCTTTTTTTTCAATATA
>JAOUWY010000049.1:304994-315539 GCA_025728095.1 Prietella phreatophila | reverse complement strand
AACTTGAGCGCATGCGTGCATGCGAGGTGCGCGTTGCATCTTGGGATGTGGAGTTCTGATCTGACGGAACTGTGACAAGTGGAGTGCGCTGCCTATTGTTATCTCTGTGATGTTGGTACCTGCTGCCTCCAAGTGTTTCTAGAGCTCTTTCCAAATGGCCCTTGGCTCTTGCCCTACTCTTCTGACTATTCTTCTGACTCCATAGTCAGAATTCTTGTGAGGAGCTGTTGTGCATGACCAGTTGATGATGGAGTGATGTTGCTTCAAGTTTTGAAATACATCTGTATCCAATTCCATCAATATGTTTTGCAACAACAAGTTTGCGAAGGGATTAGAGAGCTCCTTGCTTTTATCCATCATGAGATGTTTCTTGTGTGACACCTTGGTAATGAAAAGGCTTTTTAAAGACGATCAATGTACTATCTGAGCTGATATTATTGTGCACAGCCAGGAGGTATAATTACTTACTGATTTCAGCTGGTTCCTTGCCTTACCTTGCCTCAGAGGACTGCTTTTTCTTAGCGTGTTAGTTTTCTTCCAGTGTCATTCCACTTTATTGACCTTAATGTTGTGAATTCTTTTTATTTCCAGATTTCTTGAGTTAATACTGATGTTTGGTGAAAATGTCATGTGAATAGCCTCATTGGAAATATATTTACTGAAAAAAATGTTGACACATTCTATACTTATTACGTATATATTTAGTATTTATTTTGCTATAGTCCTGTGTATTGCTATAGTCTTGTGTGTTCATGAAATAAGTGAAGAATTCTATAATCTTTCTTGGAATGTAATTGGGTAAAATTGTAGTTATTTCCTGGAAGTGATCAATTAAAACAAAAGTAGTAAAAATAAAAAAATCTAGGGAACTTTATTTTTTTTAGACTATTATTTATTGTGTGAGCACACACACACACACACACACGCACACACACACACACACACACACACACACACACACTCTCACACACACACTTACTAATACACACCAAAAGGCATTATGCTAATCTGTGTCTATCAGTGGAGAGTGAGCTGAGCTGTGTGCACTGCTCACTGGCTGTGAGCCTTAGGGCTCTGCTGCCCATTTTGACAGAGACTCCCCTGATAGTTGAGATTAGTCTGGTTTGTTTAGGTAAACCAGCGTGGAACAGGGAGCATAATGGGGGAGGGGGTAGTTTTCTTGGTGGGTACCTTGGGTTTGTTGAAGCCAGATTGAAGTGTTTATCCAAGTGTATATGGAGTGTGTATTTATGGCATATACAGTACTGTACAAAAGTCTTATGTACCCTATTTGTTATTATAAATATTGGTATATATGTTTATTTTATGATTTTTTCATTATTGAAGACTACAAAAACATGTTATATTTCCAAATGTAATGTTTCCAACAAAAAGTTCAATCTTACAGAAAATTGTAGGTCAGTAAGGGAAGCAACACCTTACATAACAGACCACATTTCAAACATCACAATGAAAGCTGCTTGGTTTTGCATGCAAAACATCTGGGTTACATATGTATCCTTGTTCCCAGAGAAGGGAACAGGATGTTGCATTAGTACAATGCTATGGGAGGCACCCTCGCACGTGACCGAGATCTGAAGCACTGTGTAACATCATGCCTATTTATAGGCCTGCTATGATTTGGGGAAGTGGCAATTAACCATGTTACGTGATATACATTGTTATATATACATGGCACCTGTGACCCTTTTAAAAAAAAACCTGTGAAATTATCTGAAGCAAAGATGCAATTCACAGGCCTGCCCCAGGATGACAAAGCTAAACAACATCTCGTTACAGAGTTACATGCGTAACCAGATATTCCCTTTCACAGGGAACTCCACATTGTGTTAGCACAAGGCTATTGGAATGAGAATACCCACTCCATCATACTGAGGGTACGGCCTGTTCATAAAGACTCAAGCCCGAGAGTCACTGCAAGACTCGAGCCCAGGCCAGGATGAATATCCAGGTTGTAAAATGAAATGAATGTGTGTGGCATAGACCACCATGCAGCAGCACACAAATCCTGTAAGGTTACACTTTCGGACAAAGCCTTCAAGGAGGCAACCCCCTAGTGGAATGAGCCCTTATGCCTCATAAGCGATAGAGATTGCTTCCACAATCCAATTAGAGATGCGTTGCTTCGACACAGCATCACCTCTACAGTAGCCGACAAAGCAGACCAGCAGCTGCTCCGACTTACACCTCTGGCCGGAACACTGGATCTATGTACAGAGATCCCTTACTGGACACAGTAGATGCATTCTCTCTTGTTCTGGTGTGAGGAACCGAGGAGGGCAGAAAGCATGCAAAACTACAGCTTGGGCTTCATATGTATAGACTTTAGGAATATAATTCAGCCTAGGATACAGGAAGGCTTGGCTAATCCAGGGGTAAAGTCAAGGCAGGAAGAGGCAACAGAGAGCTTGTAGATCTCCCATTCGCTTGAGAGATGTCAGGGTGAGTAGAAGAGCTACCTTTAGTGTCATAATCTTCTCAGAGCCTGACTCTAAGGACTCAAATGGGGCCACTGACAGACCTTCAAGGACCACAGAAAGATCCCAGGAAGGAATGTGTAGCCTGCAGATGGGCCTCAGCCAGTTAACACCATGCATAAACCTTGAAGCGAGAGGATGTTGTCGCACATAGGTTCCATCAATGGGGTGTGACTGGCTGAAATGTCGGCCATGTTGACCCTGATTGTAGAAGGAGCCTAACCAACTGAGAAACATCCTTGTAAGAACTCCAGGACTGTAGCTATTGTGCAATTGAATCTACCTGAGGTTCCTCACTCCAAAAGACAAAAGTCGCCACTTGAGTGCATACAATTTCCTTGTGGATGGTGCTCTAGCATTCAACATGGTCTCTACAGCCTCAGTTGTGAGACCAGAATCTATGAGCATGTGCCCTTCATGGGCCAGACCCACAGTTTCCATATTTCCGGAAACTGAGACAGTAGATCCCTGTGGATGAGAATCTCACAAGGAGTGCCATCTAGCAGAGATATTATCTATGAGAACCATATTTGATCTCTCACTAGAACTTGTGGGAGCAGAGTGATCTTGGGAAAAGCATATGTGCACCATAACGTCCAGCCCTAATGGTGCAGGAGGAGTGAGGACAAACCACAGTGGGCAATGTGTTATCTCCTCAGAGTTGAACACATCCACTTCTGCTTGGCAGAACTCCAAAACCTGATGATGGAGCCTCCAACCCCCCTGCTTCAACAGGATGTCTGGCCCCACATTCCGGCTGCCCGGAATGTACATTGCACTCAGTGACAAGAACCTTCCCTCTGCCCAGAGAAGAATTAGTTGAGCCTGCCTGAACAGGAGGCGTGAAAGTAACCCTCCCTGGTGGTTGATAAATGAGAAAAGGCTGGGACTGTGGCTGCCTGGTCCCCCTGGCTCTCCGCAGGGGAGACAAGCCATCACACTTGCCTTCTGTGTCTCCCTCGCACTAGTCCTGTCCCAGACTCCACTCATGGATACCGAGGCAAACTCAACATGATGGGGAAGGAACTGGCTGAATGCCACCATTTGATGTTTTGCTACAGAATTCCTGTCAGCGATGGCATTAACCATGCCCCTGAACAGGCAGGAACAGGGACTTCCAGCAAGGAGACCTTATCTTTGTCCACCATCCCTGAGAGGTTGAGTCATAGGTGCCTCTCCACTGCAATCAAGCTACCCATTGAACAGCCGATATGATGGTATTCTCTTGGTCACCCGGAGAAACAAATCTGTGGCACAGCATAGCCCAGCCACTGCCTCATGGCCAATACCCTCCCCAGTGTTGTGCTCACTCAGCAGGTCAGATTGGTAGGCCTACAACACTGACATTGCATGCAGTAACCCACAAGAAAGGCCCGCCGCCACATAGGCTTTGCCCACGACTCAGAGGTGCCCTTATATGGCTTGGAAGGCAAAGTCTGCCACCCTAAATTACCTGCTGTCGATAGAGACAGGTGGCTCACAAGCGCCTCCTCCACCTTCAGCACAGCTACATAACAGTGCTGCTCACTCCCCATGATGGCCAAGTAATCAGATGTCATGGGGTTATAAACACGGCTAATGCATTGTTTCAACCAATCAACCAATGACTAAACAAGGAGGAAAACAAGCAGAAACAAGCACAAGTGTCCATTGTAAACAAAGTCTTTCTGTAACGTGCGAGCATGTGCTCAATCTGGTTTGTACATGCGCATGCTCTCTGTGCACGTCGTCAACACAGCACCATCTGCCATCGAGATTGTGACAGAACCTCCCTCCAAAGGCAGTCCTGGTCCCCCGTGTAACCTGTCCTTCGCTGCATCTAGAAACAGGGCAGCCTCAACCAGGCAGAAGACAGGCGGAGCGCTTTCCCCAGCAGGGCTGGGGCACGAGGCGACTTCCACCATGGGACTGGAGCTCGGGGTGACATCCTCACTGGGGCTGGAATGCTGGGCGATGTCACCTGTGTGGCTGGAATGCTTCTCAGTGGGAGAGGACAGCAGGGTGGCTTCCTCAGTAGCTGAGGTCACCATGCTGACCTCAGACAGAGGCTGGGACCCCGAGGTCACAATGTTGACCTCGACTGGGACCCCAAGGTCGTCATGTTGACCTCGGGCTGAGACTCTGAAGCTGACACCTCCCCGTAGGTCTGTAGCCAGAGTTCTAAGGACACCATGTTGACCTCGGGCTGGGGCTTGGGAGCTGTGGATTCTAGCATGTCCACCCACTTGTAGAAAAGGTGGAATGGTAGGTCAGGCTGGGGCTTTCCATTGACCCAACAACCCAGTAGATCCATACCACAAAGATGCCCTGGCTGGTATAAATCCTCATCAAAAAGTTCAGTGAACTGGGTGACATCATGGAGGGCAGAGGACCCAGTACTCAACAGTTGCTCTTCCTAGTGCCAGGCAGGGCAGCAAAACCGGAACACTAAGAACCCCACCCACTGTCTCTTCTTAGGCTTGGGATACACCAGGCTGCAGAAATATACCTGGCAGTGGCAGAGGAACTTCATCGGGTAGCTCCCTAATCTTGCTGTCTCCAGTGGGAGTTCAGCGGCGTACCTTTGAGGGAACTGTACGGACAGGAAATGCAGCCAATAATCTGGGCATTTCCCGAAAAGGCGCTCCCCTGCTACTTCCGTGGTGATGTCAAAGGAAATGGGAAACGTTGTCAAAACATAAACTAGGTTGGAGGCGGAAAACTACAACTTGGTTTTGAAACACTACCGCATAGCACAATTATATTTTAAACTCATAGAAACATTTACTCATAGAACTAGAACTGAGGCGCGAAACATGAAACCAAACATGAAACCTATACTCATTTAACTATGGCATGCAACTATCATTTAAATATGGCATGCAACTATCATTTAAATATGGCATGAAACAAGAAATAAGACACTAGACATGGAACTCACTTAACTAAGACAATGACATGGAATATGAAACGAGAGCAGAACATGGAAACATTACCGTGTGGCACCATTACACCAATCAGTCTATAATAGTGCACAGCAACGCTAGGGGTTTAAATAACCAATGTGATTACCTTGAGTGCTGACAGCTGGTAACAGTCATTAAATTTGCTCGAAAATCAACCAATGCCTAAACAAGGCAGAGAACAAACAGAAACAAACGCATGTGTCCATTTTAAAGAAAGTCTCTCTGAAATGCGCGAGCATGTTCTCATTATGGTTCTGCCAGTGAGATCGTGACAGCAGTGAGTCTGTCTACTACACAGATCAGTGCTCTTAAACAGAGAACAGCATGAAGGGAAATAAAAAAAAAAGAATTACTTTTACACATTGCTTACACAAATCTCTGGCAATGTCTCAGCATCTCAAATGTCTCAGCATTTCAACCAGTCTAACAGATTCCTCAAAGCTATAAACACATCTCTCACAATTCTCTTATACTGGACTGTATTCAGAGTTGGCGACATAAAATCCAAAACTTATTCAGATTTTGGCTATGCATCTGCCTGTGTAGATTTTCTGGGCACCTAATTCCGATTATGCAACTCATCTGTGTGTAAGACAGGATTTTGCACTAGCCTAACCACTGCTTTAAAAATAAACACTTACCCTTACAAGGAGTTGCACAACTTCTAAATTTCACAAGTCTACCAGTAATTAAAAAAAATAATTGACTACTCCTCTTTTTCATAGTGAAAGCAAAAATTTCAGGACATCACTATTTTTAGGCTGTTTTGTTTGTGCAGCAAAGAACTAACTAACTAAACTTCAGTTAAGTGTTCAGCCTTACACAGGATAGAAATGACATTTTCAGCTTCAGTGCTTTTTAGGCTACACTAGAAAAGTAAATAAATTACCTCAATAAATATGCAAAATTATAAATCGGTGTATTACACTATTTAAGCACAAACCAATTCTTAAAATGCACTTGTGTGGATTAGCTGGTGGCTCAGCTGAAATTGCTGGTTAGCTGAGAATGTAGTGAGATGCAAAAACTCCTTATAGCTTAATCATTAATAAATCCTAGCCATCCACTTCATTCAAAGTGATATCAAAGTGTAAACAGTTCATTAAAACAATAAAAATGTAAAAAAGAAAAAAAAGAAAAGATTTAAAGTAAATTTATCTGCTTTCTATACCATCTGCTTTGTATTTCCACTGTATGAGTCATCATCATCCACACAGTAGCAACTAATTAATATATTAGTCGATTAGTCTATGCAACCCCGACTTTACACACACACACACACAAAAAATAAAATCAGGTATAGATACTGTGGACTGAAGAAAAAAAATATTCTTAATATTTTTTTTCTTTTCTATGAAAAGTAATATGATGTAATATAAAAGCAAGAGACAATTTACAACTTAATGTAACAATATGGCATCCACTGTATTATGCGGATGCTCAGAAAATAGCATGTGATCCAGAAAATCTTAGTTTTTTTTTGTGCATTTTATTATTTTATGTAATGCTCAAACAATTACCTGTGTGCACAAGTTAATGAAGCTACAAGATATTAAATTAAGATATGAAATCATAAATGACTGAAACTGACTTCTGAATAGCACTTAAGACGGTAGTTACATTTGTGGTGTGAATACTGATGCACAAAATATAATTGTTAAGTCCTCAGTGTGTGCTTAACTCAACTCTGAAAATGGCCCTCTATGAGAAAATGAAACACTGGCTTCAAAACTATGAATGCTTGCCTCAGAATAGTTAATTTTTTTTTTCATACTGTACTGATTAATTGAGGAAATTGAACAGAAATTAAAACATTGCTGATGCATTTTTTAATTTTATTTTTTATTTAATTTTTTTTTTTTTTTACTATTGCTATAGGATTTTAGGTACAATTAGGCAACTAATAGCTGATCCCCAACAAGAGCAGGGGAGATAGGCAAGGGGTGAAGTGAATGATGCAAGTCGGTACAACCACACCCACAGACAGCAACTGTAAGACTTTTTGAATGATTTGAAAATGCATGCACCATCTTAGGATACTGTTTGATTGGAGTGTATCGTTTTAATACAGTAGCTTGGAAATGGGCAGTGGTGACTCAATAGTTAAAGGCTCTGGGTTACTAATCAGAAGGCGACCGTGATCAAACGTTCAGGGCTACTGTATAGTAGACGCATTTGAGACTGGGTTTTTCAAAGGTGTACTTACCAATGCTGTTTAATACAAGGCTTTTAAGCCTACAAAATCTAGTGATAAAAAAAAATTATGACTGAAGAAAAAAAAGATTTGATGTCAACTGCAATATGATGTAAAATACAAGCAAGACATGATTTAAAAATCAGTGTAAACTGTTATTGTTTTCTTTAAAGATCTTTTTTTTCATTTAGTACTGTCTTCAGATGCTAAATAAGATAGTTACATGTCTCCCAGAAGACAAAATACTATCAGTTTACACCATCATCCTGTTCAAAGGTTTACATCCCCCAGGCTCTTAAGGTATCGTGTTACCTTCTTGAGCATCAGTGAATGTTTACACCTTTTGTAATGGTTGTATACGAGTCCCTCAGTTGTTCTCACTGTGAAAAGGTGAATCTCAACATCGTATAGAAACTGTTGGAAATGGGGCAAATATGCAGAATATACTGGAAAAGCAAAGGACCTGGAGGATTTTTTTTAAAGAACAGTGGGAAGTTTAACTGCTCAGGACAAAAAAAACGGGACTCATGAACAACTAATAAAAAACAAAAATACAGTTGTGGGTCATCCAGATAATGACACACAGTATTAAGAATGAATGGTATGTAAACTTTTGAACGGGGTAGTTTTTAATTCTGCCAATTTAATTTAAGAATAACATTTAATTCAGTAACTTATGAAGTAAACAACATACAAAAGTGATTCTAGAAAATTGTGGCACTTTGTGGCAACAGTTTGGAGAAAACCCTCATATGGGTTTTATGGTCTGGAGTCGACAAAATTTGGGCCATATACTGTAGCTTGAGTAAAGGAATATATAACCAGGCATTGTTTATTTTCTCACATTGTGTGCCAATCTCAGCCACATGCGATTAAGTCACGGGTCAATAAAATGCATTAAATTTGAAGCTATATGCCTGGATTTACAAGGATTTGCTGGTGCTTTCATTCTATCATTGGTGATGGATGTAAGTCAGAGTTACATGTAACTAGCCTGTTTTCTCCCTTAAAACATTACAATGAAATGTATATTCTGGTTCACTGTTATGCTTTTTATGGACTGCACCCTTATAATAAATGCACTCTCAACTATTTCATTTCATGCCATTTCCAAAGCCAGGAAAATTGTCCTCACTCTACAGCTGCAGTACTGGAATCTATTGCTCTAATGAGAATTTTATTGTTCCCTTTTTACAGGTGGCTTTGCATGAGGAAGTGCTGCTTTTATTGGAACGTTCCTGCCTGGTATTAATGACAGCTCAGCACTCCTATCCGCTTTGAGCAACATTTGAACCTCCCATTAAATGGCTGACCTCTGATCCCAGGTTCCCAACTCTAATTCTGCACTCTGTCCAACAGTAAAAAAAAAAAAAAAGGCTGAATAAATAAAAACGAAGGTGAGTAATTTTCAATGGTACTGCCCTCAAAATGGGGATGAGTATTTTTCTGTTCAGTAATCAAGAGAGAGAGGACTGTGGTCTGGTTTGAATGTGAGAAAAGGTGCTTCCTTTGATGAGGTACATGGAGCACGAAATTTCCTTTGTGTCCAAGAAATAAAAAGTAAACAAAGACAACAACCAATTTTATTCATCTTGATAGATCAGATTAGCATACCAACACAAGATATCAATATTAAATAAGTCCCATAACAAGCTGTGATTGAGGAGAAGAGAAGAGATAAGAGAAGAGAAGATATCTCTTGGTTTATAGGGTGTGGAACAACAAACCTTTCAAAATATATTATGTTAAGAATGTTATTCTTAAGTTCTCTAGTAATTCCTTAACAATTCTCAGGTAATTCTCTAGTAAAGATGTTTTCTTATGACAGCCATTACCTCAAGGATTGGACAGTGTGGTTGAGTTTGATTGGAGTGCAATTTGAATTGTCTTTTCTCAGTATCTCTGAATTATCCTCTGCATTTCATAAATTTTACAACCTGATTTTCTATGACTTGAGTTTTCACAAACAAGAAAATATTTCTTTTTTCTATTTTTATTTCTACTGATATTTTCAGTAGAACATTCTATTTCCTGATATTTTCAATCTAAACTTTCAAATTTAATTTCAACTTGGTGAACTCAGACCAAATATACTCAATATTCACATTTTAGGTGAAAATGTTGAATAACATTAAATTAAACTGTTTTTTTTCTTTTTCAGGATATGTTCTGGTGAATTGGATTTAACTCCATACACCGGTTTCCTTAACGAAGGCACTTGCCAGTTAAAGGGCAGAAAGCATCCTGTTTCACTGTTTTTGCACTCTTCCCTTCAAGCAGGGAGCATGAGTCTTATTGAAAGCTCCTGACAAACAGGCGTGAAGAAGGGCAGCTGGAAGGGCAGCCCTCTCAGGACCCTAGCATAGACCCACTGGAAACACAGGTGGTATAAAATAAGAGCCTGCCAGTAAACAACCCAAACGTCCCTCCCCCCAAAAAACTTCCCCCAACACACTCCATCCTCCCAAACACCCCACCCCCAGTGCCCCGGGGAAACTTGATCCTGACTGTTGAGACATAGAGATTGTATGGTGCCTCCCCAAAAAGTGCTGTTACTTCTGAATTTATCTTTAACTAATACAAACATTTCAAATCATGGTAATACACACTGAAATGTCTGGGCATTTTATATCCACTTCATGTGTGGCTTCTCCAGGAAAAGAAAGCATAGTGTTAACATCAAACCTATTCCATTCTTGTGCATTCTGTTCATGAAAGTTTTAACTATGAATATAAACTGTGGGATATTTAAACACTCTTTCTTGTCCTTCTGGTGTATCTCTCTATTGTATTGTCTTCATATAAACATGATCTTCAATGTTTTATATTTGTCTGTTATATAGAGCACATCCTTGAATTTCCCCTTGGGGATCAATCAACTAACTAACTAACTAACTAACTAACTAAC
>JAOUWY010000049.1:217630-228869 GCA_025728095.1 Prietella phreatophila | reverse complement strand
GATAACTGCAAAGGGGATGCTAAGGGGGAGCACATATTTAACGCCAAGAGGCGTGAGGCATGACCTGCACGGGAACAGACCTATGGCTGAGAGAAAGATAGGGGCAAGCCCAAAAGAAAGGGTGATTGATAAACATCATTCAGATGAGAAAGAAATTCAGCATTATTGTAAAAAATGGAGTGAGAAGACTAGTGGTGAGTGGAAATGGCCCAAGGAGGGGACTTGTGATGAGCAGCTATGCTAGATAATGAGGGAGAGGCTAGCCATATGGAGCAAACAGAAGAAAGGACTAAGGGCAAAAGGAACATGTATGAAGAAAGAGCAGATAGTGGAATGGTTTGAGAACAAAAGGAAGGAGGAAAAGGAGAAGGACAGACAGTAGAGAGAATGAGCAGAGACGGCAGGAAGGAAGAAAGAGGAAAGGGACTTAAACTTGGCAAAGATGATAAAGGAAGCTATCCAGAAAGAAAGGGCAGAGGCAGAGAAGGAAGCAGAAAGTATGGTAACCGCACCACAACAGGAGAGGCAGGGGGATCTCAAGCCTACACCCCCATATAACCCACAGTTCCATCCACCAGTGAGACCTATCAGAAGTCTCTTCTATAGTCTCTATGTAGCCTGACGGGCTATATATGATGCAAGGGGTGGCAAACAGAGAAGAAGAATTGAAGTAAACTGAAGTGGACATTCAGGGAACATTCACCAGATATCAAAGAATAGGGCATCCCACACAGGAGGACAGAAAACCAATCAGAATGGAAGTTGGAGCTGCTAGACAGGAGGATGAAACCCCGGTCGAGAGACGAAGCACACGGATAGACCTCCCGCATGTAGGCAACAAAGAAAAAGATCTGGAACTGCAGGAGTACATGAAAGACTGGACTTACACTCTGGGGTGGCTGGCGCATTGGGAGCTTCCCACTAGCACCCCGAGGCCAGGGTCACAGTGATGTTACGCAAGCAAAGAGACAAGAAACTGGAAAAAACAAATGACCAAGAGGAGTACCATGCCAGTGAAAAGCAGGAGGGTTGTAGGAATGAGAGAGAGCACAAGAGGAAAAATGAAGCACAAGAGGCTCAATGCAGGTGCTCAGGTGCCACCTACCTGACTAAGGTGGACTTCAGTGAAACTAGAGCACTACGGGACAGAGCGAGCCTGAAAGCTCCAGTGAGATACCAGCTGAGCATTACAAAGGCCTGGAGATCATTGCATTCCTGCTCCCAGTCCGAGTCTAGCCTGTATCAGCCAACCCCAGGTCAGGTGCCACTCATGGTCAAAGGAAAAGCCCTGCATTATGCACCCTGGAGTTTCATGGACCTGACTGGTCTGATTCAACGATTACCCAACATGTGTGAAGGGTGGCAGAAATGTATTACACAGTTTGAGGAAAAAACATCAGGACAGCATCTGGCGATTGATGACATTGAAGCCATTTTCTGCCAAACTGTGGACAAGGGGCGGGCTGAGGAGATGTTCAATATGGCACAACATGTAGATTTGATAGCTGACCCACAGGCCGATGCCATCCCGTTCGGCCCGTATCAATAAGAAATATAGAATGCAGTGAGAAGCATGTATCCGGTAAAGATGGACACGGTGAAGCTCGAAAATATAAAGCTGAAAGACGAAGAGAACGTGATTACCTTCATAAAAGAATTCAAAGATAAACCCTACCAAAAACAGTACCCCTTGTCAGCTCAAGCCAGAGAAGGCATAAGGCCCACTATATACGGACTAGTAGAAGCCGAGTGCTAATCCCCACTTGAAGTCAGTGCAATACCCCCATTTTTCCAGTTAGAAAGTCTGACTCTGAGAAATGGGGGTTAGTACACAAACTGTGTGCTGTTAACCAAGTTGTGATACCTGAAATACCTGTAGTACCAGACCCGCACACCCTATTGTGAAACATTCCAGAAGGGACCAAATGGTATACGGTCATAGACCTGTGCTCAGTGTTTTTTAGCATAACACTGCACACAGACTCATGGCACTTGTTTGCTTTCATGTATGAAGGGCAAGAGTACACATACAACTGGCTTCCGCAGGGATACTGTGAAATCTCATCCATATTCAATCAGGTACTGGCTCAAGACCTCTCAGCCCTGGAGTGTTGCAGTACAGTAATGCAATATGTCGACGACCTCTTGATTTGTAGCGTGTCCAAAGAGCAGTGCCAGCACGACTCGCTCAATATCCTAAGAATGTTGGTCGAAAATGGCCACAAAGTAAGTAAAGAGAAGTTGTAATTTTGTAAACACAAAGTGGAATATCTAGGCCGCATGTTAGGGGAAAGTCATACAATTGCAGCGAAACACGTGGAGGCCATATGCAAGGCCCCACAGCCAAGCATCGTATGTCAGATGTTGGCGTTCTTAGGAATGGTGGGGTTCAGTCAACTGTGGATATGCGAGTTCGCACTAAGGGTTCAACCGTTATGGGACATGATCAAGGCAGCAGATCAGTCACAGCCAAATGCCCCCCTTGTCTGGACTCCTGAAGCCCTAGCAGCATTCATAGATATAAAGATGGCCTTAATGATCTCCGCTCCAGCTTTGGCTTACCCAGACTACGGTAGGCCATTCCATCTCTATGTATCCGAAAGGAAGGGGTATGCTTAGGCCGCCCTGACTCAACAACAACAAGGCATGGAGAAAGGAAACCCTGTTATCGCTGTTATCGCTCCTTGGCTGCAGCTGTGTTTGCATATCGAAAAGCGTCCTCGATCACCATGGGGCACCCGGTTACGTTGTATATGACCCACACACTACATGCGCTCCTGATGAGCCAGACATTGTGATAACAAACTCCCTTCGCATGGGGTATGACTCTATTTTGTCAGCCCCAGAGCTGACTATAGAACGGTACACCATGGTGAATCTGGCTGATAAACTGGTAACCCTGCTCGATGGCGTACCCCATGAGTGTGTTGCGGAATCAGAAAAATTCTTGAAAGCATGTCGTGATCTGGAGAAATGCCCCATAGATAATGCCAGGCACACAATTTTTCTAGATGGTTCCTGTTATCATACTGATAGAGGCAATAAATCTAGGTATGCAGTAGTATAAACAAAACTATGCCCAGTAACGTTCAAGGTGAGAATGAGTATTCCTCTTCCCCTCCTTGCTCAGCCCATTTGGCTGAAATACAGGCTTTGACTGCTGCGTGCAAATTAGGTAGCAATAAAAGCTGTACAGTCTATATGGATTCGGCCTACACACATGGTGTTTGCCATGTCTTTGGACCGATTTTTGCTCAGAGGGGATTCCCACAGGCAGATGGGTCCGCTGTGACCCACAGTGAAGAAATTTTGGATTTATTATATGCTATGACATTACCATCAAAGATGGCTGTAGTGAAGTGCAAGGGATATAAACTGATGATTCCTTTGTCACTAAAGGGAATGCGCTTGCAGATGAGGCAGGAAAGAAAGCTGCCATAGGGGCTGCTCAAATGATGGCTCTAACACATCCTGGGGAGGATCAGACACGGCATCCAAAGGAAGACAATGTGGCCCATATAGTGGAGCTGCAAAACACCGCAGGGGTGGCCAAAATAACTGTGTGGATAAAAAGGGGGGCAAAAACGAAGCTGGTACTGGCTTGTAGTGCAGTGTGGAAGGATGGTGCGTAGCCCCAGCCAGCTTTCTCCCGCTATTGATCAAATAAGCCCATGGCCTGGACCTGGACTGAGTGAGAATTATTACATTCTAGTAATAGTAGATTGCTTTAGCAAATGGGTGGAGCCAACTGCGACCTCCAAGGTGGATGCTAGGTCTGCTGCCAAATTTCTATGTCGTGAGGTCATTCCCCAATTCGGTATCCCAGATTTTCTGAGCTCGGACAGTGGCACCCACTTTGTGAATAATGTAATCAACAATGTTGTGGCTGCCTTGGGGCTAGATCATAAACTAGGATGTGTGTATCACCCTCAATCTTGGGCATGGTGGAGTGTGTAAACGGTAGCCTAAAAAGTAAATTGGCAAAAATATGCGGCAGCAATCGCCTATATTGGGTCCAGCCCTTACCACTGGCATTAATGAAGATGCATTTACAGACCAGCCACATCATGTATGTAATTCCCCACGAAATGCTCACTTGGCACTCTATGCCCATGGCGTTCACCTCAGGTCCATACTCAGGGCCGGCCCTGGAACAATTGGAGGACGAGATGCAGCAGTATATGCACACACTCACCCAAATTCATAGACATTTGTATTCACAGGTTCGCGAGGCAGTCCATGGAGAAGACGAGGTGCGGGAGGACGTGCAGCTAGTGGAACCCGGAGACCAATTGTACATACACATTTTCAAGAGGAAGAGCTCCCTCAAGGGACTACGGGAAGGACCCTTCACCATAGATGCTGCAACCCCCACGGCTGTGAAAGTTGGACCACTACTGCGAGAAGAGACCACTACTGCGAGACATGACTGATGAACAGCCATCTACCTCTGGCCCAGGCTGTTCGATGCAGCCCTCGGGTCCCACGGAGGCAGTGTTGTCGACCAATAGTGACAGTGATTCAGATGCATCACTAAGCCCTGATCATGGTGCTCAAGGTCAGACTGAATGACTGGCCATTGTAAAACTGGAGAGACAGGCCCGGTCTGCCGATAGTGGCCCAACCGGCTCTCCATCCCATTCCACACTGAAATCTGATTTTGACCCTGCAACCTTGTCGCTGTCAGAAGGGACAGGTGGCACAGCTGCTAGCTTGCAGGAACTTGTGCCCCTGGCTGGGGATATTCTGTCCACGCTTGCCCATTTCTTTCAGGAAACTGTCAAACCCGCATTGCCTCTGAGCATGATTGACTTTGACACATTACAGTCCCTCGAGGCCCAGCTGCGCATACCGTTTGAGCTCCTGCCTCCTCAGGAATTCTTGCACACACCCCCTCCGCCAGCACCTGAGGGGACCGATTGCATGGGTCTTGCCAAGTAGTAGTGTGTATGGGGGGAGGGTGATTGGGGCTGTCTGGGCTGGGGTTTTTGTGGCAGGACTGATTGCATTCTCTTTCTTTTTCTATAACTTGAAGTTCAGACAGACGAATCATGCATTTAATGACAACCTGGACTCATGCAGCATGCTCCATCTACTTTTGGGGGCTGCCTCCTGCACAACCCCTTTCCCATTTATTAGGCGAGCTCAGTCTGGGTCTCCCCTTGGCTTAGATGTAGGTTCTCGTAGCTCAATGTGTGCATTAGCTCTCCTTAAACTTACCCACGAGGAGTCTCTGATTGGCGGGAGCCCCGATTTGGCTTCGTTCACTTTCTCCTGCCATCGCTCGGCAGAGATTTGTGTGGGACACCTTAGGATTCTTGGTACGGCACTGACAAGTAGATGCTCTTTCGAGCTGCCCACTATTGGACCCCTATGGCTACCCTTCTTCTGCTCAACTGCTTCGTGTTCCTACCATGATCATGCAATTTCCCTGTTCGCATCCTGCTCGCTACGGTCCCCTCTTGTTGCCCCTTCTATATCCTTGCCTGTTGCTTGTGCTTTAATGAAGTTGCAACGCTATTCGGTTTCTACCGATAACACTTCTCTGGCACAGGAGCAGAGTAACATGTATCTGGCATGGATGTTCCACACTGTCCGGTTGGTGACAGATCGCCCGTGCCTCGTGTGTCATGATCGTAGCCCTACTCCCCATTTCATGCTGCCCATGGGTAACCTCATAGACCTCTACTCCGTCTACTATTTATGTCCTACAGTTTGCCTTTTTGGGGCCCTTTCTGTTGACTTTGGTCCATAGTGAATGCTCAATGACAGCTCATCATGCCTGTTTCGCCCAGTTTCCGCTTGAGTGTCAATTTTTGTCCCCATTAATCCATCTCTGCCCTTTTTTTTCCCGTTTGCAGCACTGTAGCATCTATTTTGTTCCTGGCTGTGCAGACTAACCGCAATCCAGCTTTGATTAACTACATGTGGTAGATTCTGCAACGCTTCATTAATTACTCGGTGGGTGCCTTCGGGCTGGACCATGATCAGCTGCATGCCACCTCGTTATGGCCACTCATAACCGGTTTGTCCTGGACCAGATGCGTGCCCCAGAGGAGGGTGTCTGTGTAACGATAGGTCCTAAGTGCTGCTCTGTAATCCCTTTGCACACTGGTGTGGAGGGGGCTCTCGCCACGGTCCTGGTTCATCTGCAGTCCCTCCAGGAGGAACATGCTTTGGAACTCTGGCTTTGGAACTCATCTCCGCCTTCCGCCGTGGCTCTCCGGGTTTCTTTCTGGTGACTGGACTGCTGCCCTGACCTGCTTTGGTGTGTCCCTGCTCATCCTCCTTCTC
This sequence comes from Prietella phreatophila, assembly GCA_025728095.1. NCBI lineage: Eukaryota > Metazoa > Chordata > Actinopteri > Siluriformes > Ictaluridae > Prietella > Prietella phreatophila. Next base: position 222,575 of record JAOUWY010000049.1, on the reverse strand, counting down.
ATCGTGGGTCTTGCTGCCTGTAGCTAGGTTTTTTTGCCTACCCCTGAGTGCGCGATTTGATTTTTGGGGAGAAGCAACACACTGCATGGTCCCAACAAATATAAAACTGACAGGCCCAGTTGAGTAAGATAGGGACGCGTGGATCTCGTATTTACTCATAGTTACTTGTATTTACTTGTATAGCCACTCATACTAATGGCAGTCGTAGTAATAAGCTCTTATAAGGGGTGCACAGTTAATCACAGCATTATACCCGAGAAGCAAAGGAGGAGAAGTTTAGGGGTCTATTGCTAGGTTCGTCTACATGGGTCCGGTGCAGAACGGACGTAGAGGGGCCCTAAGGCCTGTCCTCCAGCTGCCTATCTACTATGAGGCCCCTGGGCGCGCATGTCACTAGAATGTCTCCCACCAGGTCTGCAAGAGCTTGCTCAGCTCCTACCCTGATCAGTGTAGTGTGGAAGTAGTTTCAGCCAGGGAGGTGTACGGGGGAGAGTACTCAGGACTGGCAGGTGAGAAAGAGGGATAGTGGTCAGAGCCCGGGTCAGAGCAGGCCATGTCACAATAAATCTGATAACTGGAGGAAGGGGCAGGTAGAGAGTCGGTCTGTGTAGAGGTGTCCACACACACATTTGCTGGGTGGATTCTATATCTGAGAGGTGGGGGGAACCCTGCATTCCCAGACAGGGTGCGAAGAATTTCGAGCAGCATAGTGATGTCAGCATTGGGACGCGCAAGCTGATAGCGAGTGTTCAGATACAAATCCAGCCTCTGCAGTAAACGAGATAAGAACATATGATGGGCACCTAAGACTTATAGAAGAGGGAGGTGACATTGATGAGTCAGATTAGCTTTAACAATAATATATATTTTAGTATTTACAATGAAACCTAGAAACTGGGAGCATAGGCAAAGAGACACACACACACAGAGGCCTATGAGCACATACACAGAAGGCATGCAGAAAAATAGAAACAGACTATTATAAGGTGAGGAGGTAAAGTACATGCAAGCATTATAAAACAGAAATGCAGAACAAATATGAATAAAAGAAACTTACTCATAATGTGTGTGAAGGTGTGGTGAATCATCTTCTCACAAGAAACCAGTCAGGAGTGACACAGACAAAGGTCTTATTTTTTTAAAAGAGAACCAAGATGGGCCATTTATTAGGGCATTTGGGCTGTGCTGCACCTGTGAGATAAACGTCGCTGGGAACAGCAAACTCTGTGGGAACAGGGTCTCTCAAAAGTGCTCATTCAGTTACATAATGTTCTCCTGAGAAAGCTAATTCTAAACATATTGGTGTTTGGGTTTAGTAAACTGTATAAATAGGGGAGCTTCAGCTCCGGGTATTGGGATCACTTTTGAGACATCTCAATGGTGTGGATCTCGTGTGGTGGAACAATAAATTGGACCCTGTGCTTCTTCTCAGTCATGGCTGGTGTCTTATTTTCTTCCTCCAACTGGTTAAAATATGTTAGTATCTGTTTCTATGTTAAATACCAAGTGTCTTTGGGTAATATACAAAATTTGACCATCACTTTCCCTCGAACTGCTGATTCCGCTTAAACTGTCAGAACACTTACCAAACTTGTGTTTTCTTGATATATATATATTTATCTCATACACAACCGCTAATTCTCTTCTGGTGAGTCCCTCAAAACATTTAAGTGCATCTTGAAGCATTTAAGTTTCATTAGTACGAAGTACCTTATTAGTACCTTAGTAAGTCAATATTCACTAGCTACTTGTTTAAGAACAAATAAGCGATACTTGTTCTTAAATTACACTTCCCAGTTGGCGCATAACACAGCTTCCTAGCTAGCATAGCTATGAGGCAGCATGGCTGGGAGGATTCACTCCAATGCAGCTTTCTGAAGATGTACGTAGTGATGTGTGTAATGGTAGTTGATTATCAATATAAAATTCTAATTAATCTTCTTAACGAAACACAGACAGTATACAACTGATGCAGTCACTTCCCCATTTGGCATGTTTGGCATAAGATGTGACTCCATATGAAGAAAAGTGCCCAACACCCAACCCCCCCAGCAAGACAATCATCACAATGCCAGCAATTTCTGTACATTCAGTGGAGAATGTGAAAGTTACGCTTCTTTTACTATAACAATGGCAAACAAATTAAAAAACAAGAAGCAGAGTCAACGTGAACAAACAGGAAGAAGTCAGTCAATGTGAAAACAAAGTGACTTGGGCAAGAGACAAAGATATCAACCAGAAACCAGAATCATAGTCATAACCATAAACATGTTAGCAATGAAACAGTAGGTTTACTATAGACAGGTACTGTACGTGACAATGAGCGTATACCTCGCAATGAGCTATGGGACAGTGAGTCCTTATATACTGGGTGAATGTAATTGTGTCCAGGTGTGTGTGATCAGAATGACGGTGAATGTAAACATGAGAGAGTTTGTAATGGACGGTTGTTGTAGTCCTCAGCAGCCATGTTTGTAGGCCGCATGGTATTTTGTGAGCTGTAGTCAGTGGACAGGTTTGTAGGCCGCTGTGTGTTACATGATCTGCCGTTTCTGTTGTTCTGCAATGCTAAAGGCAACAAATGGAACAGCATACAAAGGCCTCTGGACCTAAAATACAACGTGAGGAACTCTGTTAGATCACTATCATCTCCATGACAAATTCGGTCATGTATTAGGGTTGTTGTTCTTTTTTCATCTGTAACAATATGACAGCATTGACTCACAAAGTTTTTTTAGCACCTCCACAATGCTAAAATTTCCAAGAGCAACCTGGCATACAATTGACCAATGGACCAACAATACACCTGTGTGGAATTCCCTCAGGTCCCTATTATCGCTGACAAATTAATTAGATTTGGAAAGTTGAAAGGTCCAATGCTAGCAAACAGCACATCATAGAAACTACCGTGATACGATTTAGCACACTGGAGCTTGATCTCAGATCTCAGGAATCTGACATCCTTCAGAGCAACAGTTTCTGATGATATAATTCTGTTTGTACAGCTCATTCAGACCTATGGATGATGAACTATGGATAAGAATTTGAAAGAGCTTGTAAAAACAGGCTTGCGAACATGTTTCGATTAATCACCAAGGTTTCCTAAACACTGAGTGTGTGTGTTTACAGTTAAATTCATGGCATGTGGCAGACGCCCTTTCTGAAGTCCAACATTTTAACATCTGAGCTACTACAGCCCTACGGTTTACTGCTGTAGTCAAGATAATTATTAACCTGTGAGGTCAGACATTGATACTTGATATGGGAGAAGTTGTACAAAGGCTTATTACCTTCTCTATAGCACGACAGGTTAGATCTGCCATTTAGCCTGAATACAAAATAAAACATGGTCAACAAATTGCAAAAGACATGAACTGTATGTGACATTCTGTTGTGATATAAAGGCACTGCTTAAACAAGGCTACAAGCTTGCACGAAGTAGCACTGTAGGAGTTTACCATGGCTTTCTTTTTCTGGATCACTCTCTCTCGTCCTGTCATCCCCTCCCCACACACAAGCGCACACATATTCTCACTTATCCGTGAGAGGAACAGATGACTAAACTGTTTGACATTGTTGCCTCTGTATCAGTTTGCATGAAGCCTGCCTTTGTCTGTGTCAAACTCAAAAACAGCCCACGTGAGAGACAGGGTTCACTGTTAGTGCATACTTAACACCTTGCGTTGGGAACTAAATTCAATAACTGATTAGTTATTGTGCAGTTCTACAGTGTCAGAGAGAAAAGAGTAGACTGGACAGCAGTAGGAACAGAACAAGATAGAGGGAATGGTAGGAAATATGCGATTTGTGTGCTAGAGTGTAAGAGCGGTGAAAGAGAAATTAAGTCAGACGGACAGACAGGCCATGTTCAGTCCTATGTTTCTCTCTGGACCACAAGAATCTTTCCACTGGTGGTTAAGTTGAACACAATTGCGCAAAATTGTTTTGCACGGTCTTTCACATTATGTTTGTCGGTAAACGAGAGCTTTTAGCTCTACTCATGTTTGACTCACGTGAATCGAAGAGGGTTTGGGCTGAATACTCGTTGTGATGACGTCACATGGCCCAAATCTGTTGAAAATCTGTGGTAATTACATTTTTCAAAATTGCAAGCTCCTGCGAATGATATGGAGGTTGCTTGATTTTGCCTTAATTTCGATGATCACAAAATCTTGAAATCCTGGAGGGACTGAAAAGACTAAAACTTTTAAAAGTAAATAAAATCAGCTTAGAATACATAAAAATGAAACAAACTACACTACAAACTCCTCTGCTCGTGAGAAGACTTTCCCATGATGGAAAACAGAATGTTACAGTGTTGCAGTGTGCTGACATTGGAGACTCCTTCCATGAAAAAAAATGTCTCTTTACAGAAAACTTCACCTTATCAACAAATACTCATGTTACAAGTCCACAGGTTGTTACACGGGTACGTTGTTGCTATAGAAATGAAAACATAGTAGAAGGAGTGTATTAATATACATTTTACAGGGTGTCCCAAAAGTCTCCATAAGTAGGGGAAATGGCTGTCCAGGGTGTACCCCGCCTTGTGCCCGATGCTTTCTGGGATAGGCTCCAGGTTCCCCATGACCCTGAAAAGGAGTAAGTGGTAGAGGATGGATGGATGAATGGACTTTCTGACTGATCAGATTTGTGAATTCAACAGTCCTGTAGTATAAACACACACACAACATGTCCTTTGACATTTTTTAATTTTATTTTCAAGCTTAGCTCTGACCAGACACGTTCAGTGGTTCGATCCTGAGCTTCGGTTACCCTCTGTGTGCGTTTCCTCCAGGTTCTCTGATTTCCTCCCAAAAACATGCATGTAGGTGGATTGGCTAGTCTACATTTCCAGAAAGTGAGAACTAGCTTGTGTGTGTGTGTGTGAGAGAGAGAGAGAGAGAGAGAGAGAGAGAGAGCGAGAGATCGCGCTGGACGACAA
>JAOUWY010000049.1:204745-215387 GCA_025728095.1 Prietella phreatophila | reverse complement strand
CACAAAGGACACGACGCTGTATCACTTTCAGCAGAGAGAACTGAGAAACAGGTGAGAACTAGAAATCTTTTCAGAATAAATTCATCTGAATTATTTTTCTTATCAGAATGATTTAAATGGTGTATTACATTTCAGTGGGTTGTGTTTACACAAGTGTTAAATGAATTTGTCCTCCTCACCCAGCATTAGTTATAATCACGCCAGAGCAGTCAGTGAACTTTGGAGCAGCTGAACACCAGTTCTATAACTTAAACAATTCCACACAAGTCTGTAAACTTTAACTATTTAGCTGCCATTAATATTTACCCACACATCATTTATAACCAGCTGAATATAAGTGATTTGTGCTCAGAGTGAGTTAAAGGAGGAGCAGATGAAGTCCCAGCAGAGAATCCAGGAGAAGCAGAAGAAGGTGCAGGAGCTGAAACAGACTGTGAACACGATTAAGGTGAGCAGTGAGCAGAGACAGAGCTGCTCCTAGAAACACACACAACATGAACATCCAGTCATCCAGAGACCCAGTAACAGAGGGAAGTGTGTGTGTGTGCGTGTGTGTGTGTGTGTGTGTCCTAACAGTCCCGTGCTCAGACAGCAGTGGAGGAGAGTCAGATTATCTTTACTGAGATGATCAGCTCCATGGAGAAAAAGCTTTCGGAGGTGACGGAGCTGATCAGAGCTCAGGAGATGGCTGAACTGTTTCGAGCTGAGCAACTCCTGGAACAACTGGAGCAGGAGATCACTGATCTTCAGAAGAGAGTCACTGAGCTGGAGCAGCTTTCACACACACACGATCACATTCACTTCCTCCAGGTAACACTCGCTGTAGTGATGAATCCTATTAGTCCTATAAATTAGATGCCATTCAAAATGACTTAATGTACATCATGCGAATGTTTTGAAACCTTCACAACAGTTCCACCTTTAACTCGGAGTGTAGATAATTAGTGTTAGATAACCCTGGTTTACAGTTCAGCAAATAAACTCTAAGTGTCATGGGTCATGACGGGAAGGAAGCAGGATGGATGCAGTCGCAGTGTAGAACAGTGACTTTTATTTACAGTGATGAACGGGAAACCAAAACACCATAAACAAACAACCTGAGCTAAGCTATACTCCGTTTCGCTATAGTCGCACACTTAGCTTTACATGGCATACATTCCTCCTATTATATACCTACATAGATCTGGCAATATGTTGAACCGTGCCGTGTGGAACATGGCTTACGGTATATATAGATTTCCCAGTCCTTAACGCCTCAACCGCTAAAAAGCTGAGGGCAATTCCAAAATACACGTAATCCTTGACGAAGCGAGACGAAGACATGACGTCAACCCGAAAGAGGCCCGCGCATGCGCAACAGCGCTCAACGTGCGCTGTTGCATGGGGCTGAATGTCCCAAGCAGCAGCAAGAAGAAACCGCATGGGGTGCTTGGAGCAGGGGAGCAGAGCAAAGTTCCTAGCTGAACAGGGAGGCAGAGCAAGGACTACAGCAGAGCAGACAGGCTGAGCGACGCTCTCATCGATGCTTGGGGGCAGTGCAACGTCCTCGGCAGCGCTTGAGAGCGGTGCAACATCCTTGGTGGCGCTTGGGAGCGGTGCAACGTCCTCAGCTGGATGTGAAGGCTGTGCGACGTCCTCAGCTGGACGTGGAGGCTGAGCGGCATCCTAAGCTGGATGGGGAGGCTGAGCGGTGTCCGCAGCTGGACGTGGAGGCTGAGCGATGTCCTCAGCTGAACAGGGCTGCTAAGCAGTGTCCTCAGCTGAACAGGGCTGCTGAGCGGTGTCCTCAGCTGAACAGGGCTGCTGAGCGGCGTCCTCAGCTGAACAGGGCTGCTTAGCAGCATCCACAGCTGAACAGGGCTGCTGACCGACATCCTCAGTTGGACGTGAGGACTGAGCAATGTCTTCAGTTGAGCAGTGAGGTTGAGCGACGTCCTCAGCTGGACGGGGCTGCTGACCGGAATTTACCGGAACAGCCGGCTTGAACGAGATGTCAGGAGCTCGAGACAGGACTTGCGCTTGGCCTGTTGAGACCTGGGACATGGCTTGGACAAGAGATATGGCTTGGGCGAGAGACATAGCTTGGGCGAGAGACAAAGCTTGGGCGAGATACATGGCTTGGATGTCAGGAACTGCAGACTTGGTAGGAACGTCAGGAAGCTGAGACTTGGCAGGAACTTGGGCATCAGAGACCTTTGACGAGACTTGGGCCTTGACATCAGATACTTGTGACATGACTTGGGTTTTGCCATTGGAGACATGAGACTGAACTGGGTGGTCCGGAACTGAAGGCCTGGCTTGGATTGAACCTGGAGACTTGGCTTTGGCTGAATCTTGGGCTGGAGCTTGGGCTGTGAGTGGAACGTGAGGCTTGGCTGGGTCTTGGACATGAGCTGTGGTTGGGGCTTGGACCTGGGACATGGCAGGGACATGGACCTGGGACCTAGCAGGGACTCGGGATTTGGCCGTGGCGGGGACCTGAAACCTGGACGTGGCTGGGAATGGAGGCTTGGTAGTGACTGGAACGTGAGGCTTGGCCGTGACTTGGGGCTTGACTGTGGCTGGGATTTGAGACCTGACTTTGGCTGGGACCTAGCTTGGACTTTGGCTGTTAAGACTTGAGACATGGCTTGGACTAGAGACATGGCTTGGATGTGGGCATCAGAGACTTGAGATTGGGTCTGGACTTGTACATCGTGGACTTGAGACTTCGATTTGACCGAGCTTTCCAGCTCCTGCATTTTGGCCATTAGATACTTATTCTGTCTCTCTAGCTGCTGTCAAGCAGTCTCACTCTTCTGAGCCACGCGGCGCTCACCCGCTAGCTCGGTACTCAGCGTGTCCACTTGTGCATTAGCCTTCTTCAATCGTTCAGTAACGAGTTCAACGTTGCCCTGTTCCTCATCAAGTTCCTCCTCCAGCTGTGAAATATGAGCCTCCAACCTCCGCTTCTCATCATTCAAAGCAGATATCTTGGAGTTACAGCTGGTCACTTCATCATGCAGCTCCTTTCTTTCCTGCTGAACCTGCTTCTGGCTGCGATCAACTGCAGACAGATCCTCATGGAACCGCACATTTTCCGCCTCCAGACTCTTGACTGTGCGTTCACTCTCTTCGGCGCTGCTCCGTGCAGCATCTCTAGCTTTAATGGCCTGGATGAGTTGAGCTTCCAGCTCAGACAGGACAAGCTCCAGCTTTTTCTTTGCGGCTACAGCCAGAGCTTTCAGTTTCCTCTCATCCTCCAGCTCGGCCCCCATTTCATGCACCTGTTCCAATTTCTTTTCCAGTTCTGAGATTTGTGTCTGAATGGGGTGAAGCTGTTTCTCTACACTCTTCCTTCTCTCTTTTTCCTCCTCCAGAAGCTCCTTCAGTCGATTCTGTTCGTCCTCTAGTTGAAAAAGCCGTGTGCTCAGAGCCCATTTCCGGCATGTCTCCTCTTGCAGAAAAACCTGTGTTGCCTGTAGTTGCGACTCCACAGGTGAGCATTCTTTAGTAGCTTGACGTATTTATTCTCTACTTCAGACAGAGTGCTGCTCAAACCCGGCAAACTCCAACTGCATTTTACTCATTTTTTCAGCCATTTCCTTCCTCTGTTTCTCACTCTCGCTGTGTTTCAGTGGGAGCTCCTGCAGCTGAGCTTCGCCTTTATTTCCTGCGAGATTCAGAATTTTTTTTACTCTGAGTGACTGTGACTGGAGCTTGAGGCATGGCTTGGGTGGGAACTTGGACGTGAGGTGTGGCTTTGACTTGGGGCTGGGCTGTGACTTGGGGCTTGGCCGTGGCTTGGATAGGAGACGTCGCTTGAACTTGAACTTGGGACGTGGTTTGGACTTGAGACTTGACTTGTGGTTGAGACTTGACTTGGACATGAAACTTGACTTGGGTTTGACACTTAGCTTGGACTGGAAACTTAGCTTGGACTGGAGACTTAGCTTGGACTTGGACTGGAGACTCGGCCTGGACTTGGACTGGAGACTTGGCTTTGACTGGAGACCTGACGAGGAGCGGAGCTCTGAGAATTGGGTCAGAGGATTTGGAAAGAAATGGATTTTGCTTAACAGGATGTACCTTGATTTCTGTGTCTCTCTCTCCTCTCGCTGTCTCACCCGCTCATAGTGCACGTGGAATAGGAGCTCAGCACTAGGCGCCCAAATAACTCCCCTCAGCACTTTATCCAGGTCGAAGTTCTGCCCTGGTTCTCCGAACTCCTCCAAAAATAAGTCCAAAAACTGCCTGATATCCTCCAGCACCCAGGGTCTTGTGGCTGCTACTCGCTGAACCCATGTGCGAGCTGGGCCAAAAAACCTAGACATGATAAACAGTATGAACAGGCTTTTTGTTGGCTTCGGGTTGCACAGGCTGGAGAAGTAACACTGACAATCCACCACAAAGTAGTCCAGAGAACTGAAAGGTCCATCATACCGATCAAGCATTTCCTCAAAAGTTTTTTGCTTAAACCAAATAGAATCCACGGCGGGGATACGTGGCATGGATTCCCATGTTCGTGATTCTCCGTTCGCGTGCTGCATCATGTTCTGGCGGTTCGATCTGTCATGGGATGTGATGGGAAGGAAGCAGGACGGATGCAATTGCAGTGTAGAACAGTGACTTTTATTTACAGTGGTGAATGAGAAACAACGGGAAACCAAAACACTCCAAACAAACACCCAGAGCTAAGCTATGCTCACTTGGCTATGGCTAATGCTAATGCTAACCTGGCTAAGGCTACAGCATAAACATAACAGGAAACGGAGCATCGCTATAGTCGCACACTTAACTTTACATGGCATACCTTCCTTCAGATATACATACATAGATATATCAATCTATCAAAATGTCTATCAAACCGCGCTGTATGGAGCACAGCTCATGGTATATATAGATACACCAGTCATTAACCCGCAACCGTTAGCAGCTGCGGGCAGATCCAAAACACATGTGACCCTTGACGAGGCGAGACGAAGACATGATGTCAACCTGGAAGAGGCCCGCACATGTGCAACAGTGCTCAACACGCGCTGTTGCACGGGGGATCGTCACAGGAGGCAACGAGAGACATTTGAGAGTATTGGGGAAAATATGTATTATCTAGGAAACTATTTTATAAATATTTCTTCAAATAAGTTTTTTAAAGGATGAAATTAAACTAAAAACTTTGGACGATATTCACCTTCTGTTGACCTTTATGATTATTTAGTAAAATTAATAGAGTAGATAATTTGATAAGATGAACATACTGTATATTCCAAGAAATTAAGGATACAGGTTTTCAAAATATTCAAACAAAATGGGTTGAATTAGACAATAAAATAACAAGAAGATTGGAAATAAAGTTTAAAAGAAAATTTAAGAACCACACAATCTCTATATTGGAAAGAATGCACTTGGAAAATTAATATGTGATATATTATAACACCAGAAATATCTTCTAACTATCATTTATCTTTAAGATGTTGTAGAATTTGTGATGAATTTAAAGCTCATTACACTCATATATTTTATACTTGTAAAATAATTTAAAAAGTGTGCAGAACTAATTCAGGTAAAGGAAATTTAAAAAATCAAATCTAATAAAGAAAAAACTGTTAAATATAGTTCTGGGTATTGGACCTATGCTATTCAATAAAGATGAGTTATACTTATTTAGAATATTGAGAATTATGGCTATAATTATTGAATGTATACAGTAAGAAAGTAAAGAAAACGAACACAAAACATCAAAGTTTCTACACAGTCAATCGGACTCTTGGTACCGGCAAGCGGATTTAAACATAGCGGTGATTGCGGTGTGTCAGTCTTTAATGCGCACAGACCCCATCAGAGATTCTTATATACAAGCCATCCACTCCTCAGCTCATACAACACAACTGTAACTTTGTGCAACTCAAATAAAACAATATTAACAAAAGTGTGTAAGGTAAAACATAAAGTAGAATATGTGCAATCCAACTAGTTAAATGATGCATTGGAATTAATAAAGTATTTGAATGAAACATAAAACTGAGTCTAAGTCTTAATATGTAGTGATTACTGATGTGTGAATGTGTAAACCATTGAGTGAACAGAAACAAATAAATGAATATAATGCGTTTTTTCCCCAGTTATGATGAATAATTGTCATGTGCAACCAAACTTGGAAGCTTTTGAAATTTTTGTAAGGTTTTGGTTAGTAATTCCTGCTGAAGGACTTGGTAACACTTGAGTAATTACTAGGGAGTTACCACTCCCATAGTTTTCCTTTTTTAAATGAAAACGATTCTTGTCCACACTGGCATTTCAGCTGTGTTTCAGAAATGTCCACACTACATGACCTTAAAATGCATGTCACATGACCATTCATGCACACTGTTCATGCGCATACAAGTGTAAACAGGAAGTTGATTGCTAGTCACCTGCACGCACAACAAATTGGTGTTCCATGTAGGGCTTATGCCACTTGAAATGAGATTTTTTGCCAATTGCTCTGATCATAGCTTGCCTTTGTGCATTTAGGCAGCTGCAGAATTATAAAATACAGAATTTAACTGCACAATAGCTACTATGAATGACAACAAGGGCAGCAAAGCTTGTGGTTCAGTTTTTGGGTTGTTGTGTATACGATGAAGGTAGCATAATGGTCATATGGTAGGGGCTTGACAAATCAGGGAAGGATATAAAATGATCCAATCAGGGAGCGGATGTGGACAGCCATGCCTTCATTTTCAAAAGTCTTCATTTTGGTCTGTTTGCATTGAAACTCGAGTCCAGAGTTTTCAACTAAAATGGGGTCTTCGGCATTTCCAAAAGTCTGCATTTTCAAGGGTCTTAAATGCCAGAGTAGTGTAGACGACAGGCGAAACCATAGCAAAAGTTATGCATTTTAAAACAAAAATGTAAACAAGGCCGAAGTGATGAGCTCATATTTGACTACCAGCTGTATGATGCAAAAAATAAATCCATCTGGACAAATAATGGATGCTATCAATCAAGGCCCATTGACATAACTACAAACTTAGATCAATTGTGTGCTTCCAAATTTGCAGCAACAGATTGTGGAAGACCCTCATATGGGTGTTATGCTCAGGTGTCCACAATCCTTTCTCCATATAGTGTATATACTGTATGCTCACAGTTAGCACTAGTTCACTGTGAAACCTTCACTGCAAAAAAAAATATTTCTGTCCTCAGAAAATATTGCTCGTTAAAACCTTTGTACTTTAAAGTTACAATTGTTACAAAATGTGTTGAATTTATGGTTTACTTTTAATAGTGAAGAAACACAACAAGTAGTTTTGAAAAAAGGCAATGTTAATCTGGAGTTTAGTCAATTTGCCACAATGTTGTAGGTTTCAGGCAGATTACCACATAATGCAGAACTTGACATTGCATTTATAAGATGAATGCTAAATAATGGTGAAAGGCAAATTTTTTTGTCTGCGTGAAAACAGGATGGGGTCATAGTATTATATTTCATTGTTCGACTCCGTGGGTGTGTAAGCTCCAATACATGACACAACATGTCACATTGACAGAGTTTATGCCATGTTCAAGACAAGTTGGAGGTGAGAATATATATAATATATTTACATTGATCACATATATGTTCATCACAATAACACCCATTAAGAAAATAAATAGGATCAGTTGTGATTTTATGCAACTTTAATCTCTTTCTCTGGTGTGTATTTTATCAAAGGCATTTCTTTAATGAAAATGAAAGAAAATCTTAGGACATCTGACTTCGAAAGAGTCAAGATAAGAACTTTAACATTGATTTTTTTAAAGCTGATTTAGTAGATTTGTGTGTGCATATATTGAATAGAGTGTGAAACATGACTCTTGAGTGTTCTAGACAGCGTTTCCCCAAAACATTGTAAGTAGATTGTAGAATATATCTTATGATTGACAGCTGAAAATGTTTTCAGACATAATAAGTTGCATTTGTCAAAAAATAAAGAAATCCTTCAATATTCACCAGTTGTCTGTTATTTATTCCTCTCATTTTTATCTACAAGAATTTTTAAGTAAATGAACAGTACCTACATATTTTACATTTCAAGAAATTATTAACCTAGACAAGCTTAAATTTTCATAATGGGGTAAACAAGACTTTTATGGTAGACATAACTTAAATTCATTGGTAATGATAACATAAAATATTGTGTCACACCAACCAATAAATTTAAGCAAAACTATTTGCTGTGAAACGTACATATTTAAGGATTGTAAATTAAACGTTTTTAGGCAATCTTGCTTAAAATTTCATGTGAAATTCACTTAAAAATATACTTGCAAAAATTATGCACTATATTTTTAAGTAAATCCAGCATATAAATTTTTTGAGTGTTTGTCACGAAACGTGACATGAAGGAGATCAGGCAGGATGCAATCACAGTTCAAACGGTGATGTTTATTTACAGTGTACAGCCACAAAACAAACATAAGAAATTGGCAAACCAAAACTAAGCTAAGCTAAGTAGCTATGCTTACTGGGCTAAGGCTAATGCTAACGCTAATGCTAAGACTATGGCATAAACATGACAAGAAATGAAGATTACAAAGGTCGCGCTCTAGCTTTATCGAGGTAACAGATTAACAGCTAACAGACAATCAGACGATCAGTACTTCAGTTGAACCGCGCCATGTAGAGCACAGCTCACGGTATATATAGAGTCCACTTGATTAGCCCGTAACTGCTAGCAGCTGCCAGCAGCACACGTGACATGGCCAGATGGGACCAATGCATGATGTTGGCATGGAAGAAGTCCACGCATGAGCAACAGCGCTCCGGGAGAACCGTGACAGAACCCCCCACCAAAGGCACTCCTATCGGAGTGCCAAGAGTCCCCTCCTTTCATTGGCAGCCCCGGGCCCCTGGGCCGAATGTCCTATGCAGTGCCAGGAAGAAACTGAACAGTGTTCTTGGAGCAGGGGAGCAGAACAAAGTCTATAGCTGGGCAGACAGGCTGAGCGAAGCTCTCATGAACGCTTGAGAGTGGTGCAATGTCCTCGGCTGGACCTGGAGACTGAGCGGCGTCCTCAGCAGAGTAGGGAGGCTGAGCGGCGTCCTCAGCGGAGCAGGGAGGCTGAGTGGCGTCCTCAGCGGAGCAGGGAGGCTGAGCAGTGTCCTCATCTGAGCAGGGAGGCTGAGCGGCGTCCTCAGCTGAACAGGGCCGCTGCGCTGTGTCCTGAACCTGAGACAGGACTTGGGGTTGGCCTGCTGAAACTTGAGACATGGCTTGGACGAGAGACATGATTTGGCCGAGAGACATGGCTTGGACGAGAGACATGGCTTGAACTTGAACCCGAGACATGGCCTGGACAAGAGACTTGGCTTGGACAAGAGACATGGCTTGGACGAGAGGCATGGCTTGAGCTTGAGACAAGGCTTTGATGTCAGGAACATGAGACATGGCTTTGATGTCAGGAACGTGAGACATGGCTTTGATGTCAGGAGCATGAGGCATGGCTGTGACTTGGACCTGAGACGTGGCAGGGATGTGGACCTGAGATGTGGCAGGGATGTGGACCTGGGATGTGGTAGGGACGTGGACCTGGGACGTGGCAGGGACATGGACCTGGGACTTGGAAGGGACTTGGACATCGTGGACTTGAAACTGTGTCTGAACTTGGACGTCGTGGACTTGAGACTGGGTCTGAACTTGGATGTTGTGGACTTGAGGTATGGAGGTATGGCTGTGGCTAGGACCTGGACCAGAGACGTGGCTTGGAGTTGACTTTGGGATGTGGTTTGGACTTGGGACATGACTTGGGCTTGGCTTGGACCGGAAACTTGGCCTGGACTTGAAGCTTGAGACTTGACTTAGACTTGAGACATGACTTGGACTTGGCTTGGACCCAAAACTTGGCTTGGACTTGAAACGTGAGACTTGACTTGGGCTGGAGACTTGACTTGGGCTGAAGACGTGACGATGAGCGGAACTCTGAGAATTGGGTCAGCGGAATTGGAAATAAATGGATTTCGCTTAACTGGATGTGTTGTGATTTCTCTGTCTCTCTCCTCTCACTGTCTCACCCGGCCATAGTGCACCTGGAATAGGAGCTCATCACTAGTCTCCCAATTAACTCTGTGTAGAGCACAGCTCACGGTATATATAGAGTCCACTTGATTAGCCCGTAACTGCTAGCAGCTGCCAGTAGCACACGTGACATGGCCAGATGGGTCGAAGGCATGACATCGGCATGGAAGAAGTCCGCGCATGCGTTGCTCCGGGAGAAACGTGACAGTGTCCCTGCACATTGATCCTCAGCCTTTTTATGAGACCAGGGTGTTAAAAATTGTTTATTTCCAAAAGACACTGCTGACTAAATCTTATCAACACTGTTGCTCTTTTTGTTTATTTGTTCTTCCTATTTGAATGCTGTGTGATATCTCTTTTGTATGTGCTATAGCGGTGGTGCTCACACTTTTTTGACTTGTGAGCTACTTTTAACATGCCCAGTCAAGGAGATCTACCTACATTAAAAATGCGAAACATATATTTATTTATATATATATATACTGTGTATACATCAAATATATATACACACAATATATATGTTCATGTACCTTGTACAAATGCATGAGTCCTTATGGCACACTACAATTCAGTACATTTTTGGTCAATACCTTACTCTGATGACTTGCACTGAATAGAATCAG
>JAOUWY010000048.1:17887108-17897543 GCA_025728095.1 Prietella phreatophila | reverse complement strand
ATCCACGAACATGTTTACTCCTGTCACTACGGTAACTTCATCTGCAACAACCAGCGAGAGAGAGAGGAGCTAAGGTACACACACACACACACACACACACACACACACACACACACGCACTCACTCAGTCTGACGCTTTAGTGATGTAACTGATAAACATAGCTAGCCAGGCAACTGACAGACTTATCTGGGTATATAACTGAGGGACATGACTGTCTAACTAGCTAACTGTTAATCAGCTAACACAACTAGCCGACTGCAGGACGTTCTGGCTCTGTGTTTCCACTAGTGTGCAAGATCTGTCCAGCTAACTTGTTCCTTTCTGTAAAAAATTGCACAAATAAAAATAATTAACAAATACACACGCCAGAAGCGACCAGAGGTGATTGGTTTGTTCTCTACAGTATTTTTCTGCTAGCTACTTAGTTTTCTTAGCTTGAAAAAGAGTGTGTGTGTGTGTGTGTGTGTGTGTGTGTGTGTGTGTCTGTGTAGGCTCAGAGAGAGGACCTTCTCCGTGTGGCCGTATCTTCTGGAGCATCAGGGCGAGTTCAGGAACCCGCTGTACAAACGCACTACACACAACAGCTTACTGAGACCCAACACACTGCCACTGCACTTCAAGTATGAACACACACACACACACACACATCAAACTTTTAAATGTAAGTACACTAGTATAGATATTTTGCATAGATATATAGAGAGTTTGTATTAATGCGTGTGTGTGTGTGTGTGTGTGTGTGTCAGGTTTTGGTGTGGGATGTATAACCGTTACAATAAAGGGATACACCCGAGACAGTCCATCCTGGACACACTGCTGTCTCTGACTGCCAGACAGACCTTCGAGGAGAGGACGATGACGGAACTGCAGAGAGTAAGCGACGCCGGCGTATTTATTTGAAAACAAATCATGTCTTTTTCTACGCATTTTTCCCGACTTTTCAAAAATCTATTTTTGCGCTCCTCGGTATGAATACATCTGGTAACAGCGATCGTTTCCACTCTCTCCGATAGCAGCTGGCTATCGCCGACGGAGTCCTCTCAGCCTCCGACGGGCCGGTCGACACGCTTCCTGACCGGAACGGCCACGCCGAGGCCACGCCCACCCCCTCCTTCGACCAGACGAACGGAGACTGTGTGTCTCTGAGCGACGGCGCCGGAGGAGAGGTGGAGTCGGATCAGGAACGAAACGAAAGCCAACCGAAGGGGATGGCGGAGGACAAACCTGTTTCTATGGCAACCCAGATCTCCAAAGAGGAGGTAGAGAAAACGGAGCCTGTCGAATCTCCATAGTAGCAATACTGACATTTTGGACAGAGCTGAAATCCAAAGGGAAACAACAGAGATGCACGCAGGACACACACACACACACACACACACACACACACACACACACACACCATGAACGCCATTATTACTGTGACCTTACAATATTTTAGCCACGCCCCATAAACCACTCAATGATCTTTTAGATGCACTTTTTTTAAAATCAATCTAATGAAACAAAAACGAATTGAGAATATTTCAGCTGAAACGCAAAAAGCAAAACATTATAAAATACATTTTATTATACACAAAAATGACATTTTAGCCACGCCCCCCCAAACACCCATACATTTAATAGAATGCGTTTTTTTTAGTCCTAAAACACATCGCGATGTGATCGGGTGTAAACGATTAGTTATAAGACGATAGCATTTCTTAGCCACGCCCACTTCGATGTCATGTGATCGAAACTTTTCAGCCACCCTCCCAACGTTTCAGATTTCTCGATCGTTTCCGCTCGCACCTTGTAAACATTCTAAACATTAGAATAGGATGAGAGTGTGAGATTTTGGCCACGCCCTCCCAGGAATGTTACACACGTTACAGTGGGATTAGAATGGAATGATGTTTTAGCCACGCGTCTGACATTCCTGTACATAACACCTAACGAGACACTGTTTAAGCCACACCCTGAAAACGCCACACTGATCACCGAGAGCAGCTCCTCAGCGACAGGCATCACACCTTCTCGCCTCGCTGAAATGCCTGATTGGAAATAATAGTTGTTTATTGAGGTTTTTTTTTAATCTTTACAATTTTTTTGACAGTTTGTGTTAATAAAGCGTGTGGCGTGTAAAAGTCTAGCTACAATATCGTTGCAAAATATTAGTGCGAGGTAAAAAAAACAAACATTTTTACAAATGTTACAAAAGCAATAATTACATGAGCAGAACTAAAGCGCGATGATCAAAGACGGGAGGGAAAAGCACCGCAGGAGTTCCGTCACGGCAAACGTTTTTTATGCGTGATACGGTTTTAACGGGACATTTACGGAAAGTAATGTTTGTATGTTGTATCGAAGTACATCAGCTCGGCTGTTTCAGTCCGCTGGTTCAGACGGCGTGCCGTTGCGGCCTGTCCTCCTGACACGGGTATAAAATCTGTAACGCTTTGAGACTTCTTAACACGTTCAGAAGCACTGCATAAACCTGTCCTAAGGCCACGCTCGATTCATTATGAATACTTTTATCCCAAATTTAGTCTGTCGGCTAGCACTTCTTGCGCAGTGCTAAATTGGACGCTGTAAGCTTCCAGCACTCGTTAGCTACATTAGCCTGGTAGCTTCATTACAAAATTAAAAAGGGACAATATTCATATTTTAACTGCTCGAGTAATAAAACAAAAAAAGATCTATATTTTTGGGCATTCAATTTATGTTTCTTACAAGCAGCACACTGATGCGAAATATATATTTTTTGTACATTTTATTGTTTTTTCTTTTTTATTTCTTGCACTTTTTATCGTTTTTCTATTTTTTCTATTTAAAACAAACAAACAAACCCCGAACCCATTTCATTATTGCATGATTCCGCCACTTGACTTTATATTACAGTAAATATCCTGTGAAATAAGTGATTTATATATTGTATTTTTTTTTACACGTGCTTTAGTATCGATATAAACTTTGAATAAATTGCTATTTTGAAACACCTTATTGTGAATTTTGTCATGTTTTTATACGAATAGCCCATATTTTAGCATGTGTGTGAATGAAAAGCTATGAACTATATATCATTTTTTTACTTTTTCATTCATTTATTAACTTTTAAATGACTTTTTTTTTAAATAAACATTTTAATGATACTACCGCTTAATGTGAATATGTATGTAATATTTAAAACCTAAAAATAACCGTTTTAACATGATAGATAGATATAAATAATAAAAAAAAATAAAATACAATTTGTTCTGGAAGGGAGTTATTTCAGACTTTTAAAAAAGTTTGTTTCAAATTCGTTTAAAAACTACTGTTTCGTCTCTTTTAAAAAGTAATACAGACCTCTTACTGATTTCTGCAGTTTTATCTTATAATGAAGACTACATTTCCCGGTGTGCATTGCGGTCTTTCCGGACGTGACGCGCCACCAGTCGGTTCAGACGCTAGAGCTATTTTCTCTTGCCCAGGCTGTTGCTAAGGGCTTCTGCTCAAACAGCGATGAAAAAATTAAAATGGTGAGTCTGTTTTTTTTGGGGGGGCCTTTATTCTATTTCTATACATGATATTTTTGTGGGCTTGATGTCCATTTTGGTTTGAAGCGCATAGCGAAACACAGAACGATGAAACATTAGTCAGTATAAGGTCTGGGTAAACGAAGCGTTAGCTCGGATGCTAACCGAACGAGCCCTTAGCGAATGCTTTGTTTCTTCGCCCGCATCCCGGCAAGTCCCGCCCCTGCGCGCTGTGATTGGACGCTTTTGAACCTGCCCGCGCGTTGGACAGTGAAATGAGCCAATCGCAGTACAGGAGGCGGGATAGCGATAACCAATAGGTAGCGACGGGCGGACGGAGTGTGTAGGAATACGGGTGGGCTTTCACCTGAGGAAAGGTTAGGTGGATTGTGGCTACAAATAAATGTTCGTGTATTTATCTAAGTGTGCGTTTATTGAATACGTCATCAAAGCGTTCATTTTGCGTCCATGTTGTGTGTGTGTGTGTGTGTGTGTGTGTGTGTGTGTGTGTAGTGTTATAGACCTGATGTAGAGGATTAGGCAATCAAAGCGTTTTTCTTTTTATTCTTTTGAAGAATAAACACTAGATGTGTAGAAGTTATGTAGATATAGGTCATTGTTTACAATCTCTTTTGAGAGGAGATGGACATTTTTGTAGAAGATCGGACATGATTCTATACACACGTTCGTGAGGTGTGTTTTCTTTCGATCGTAACGTAGTGTGGTGCCAATAATGGATGCTTTCAGTAAGAGAGAGAAAAAAAAGAGTCTCACATCACAAAGACATTTTTGTAATGGAGAATACAGCCTACGTCACAGCACTTTAATTCACGGTCAACGTTTGGTCCTAACACCGACCCCTGGGGAACCTCCGTAGTCAAGTTCGATTCGCTGAATACCTGAGTGGCTAAACTGCCGCGTTATCAGAAGTCGGTGCACCCTACCATGAATACAAGATCTTTAATGGAAACAAAAGTGGACATTAGAGCGAGGTGTTGAAGGCTATTTCGGCTCTTAGGTCACAATACTCATGCTTTATTTAGTTCTTATTTAGTTCCCACATCTTCAGTGTTTCTGTTTCCATCCGTTTCATTGTTTCTTTTCGTTTTTCAGATGTGACATGGCAGAAGATGTGTTCGATGGACATTTTGTCAGCGCCCTTTTAAGCCGCACACGGGAGAGGCGCCCGACTCATGGTTGTACAACTGTAGCGACGAGTTTCTGAGTCACCATGGAGACTCCGGCGGGAAGCGAGCTGCCTGGTGCAGCTGCTGGGGGCCAGCGGTCAGATACCATCTCCCCTGATCCTCAGTCGCCCCAGACGCCGCCGGCGGGGAAGCTCAGAAAGACGGCCTTCAAGTTTTTCGGGGGTCGAAGGAGCATCTGTATGCTGCCCAGCTTTTTCGTCGGAAGAGGCAAGAGTCAAGGAAGGTGGTCGTCTAAAATGGGCGTAACCAAGAGTCAGACATATGATGGTGTCAGCAGAGCATGCTGGGAGGACAGCATCAGAGGCGGCGGTGATGTGACTTCGGCGGAGTTCGAATTCCACAACCCGAACGGCTCAAGCGACCTGCACAAAGCGCAGGAAAGTTTTGCGAAGACGCAGTCCCTCCCACGACAGAAGAGAGGCCTCAGAAGTCTCTTCAGCAGCATTAGGAAGCACCGGAAAAGCAAGAACAACGCTGAAGCGGAAAAAAACGTGATGCTGGAAATGTCCTCTTGTGAAACAGTGCCTGGGAAGTTGACAAGCCTTGGTTGTCACGGTGACAGTAACGACAGCAAGAGTCATGTCGACTTGTTAGAGCCGGATGTGCCTACGGAATCCAACAGCAGGGATTTTACAAACTCGCCTGCCGCCGAAAGTGACGCATGCGCGATGCAGGACACACTAGTGCCTGAGAAATTAAGGGGCAAGGGGAAGTCCGGGGAGGAAGAGGAAGAAGAAAAAAGTGACGAAAGCCAAGATGAAGAGAGGCAACGAAAGAAAAAGGGCAGCCTGGTTACGTTTCGGCAGCCAATATCTGCGGACTCTGAGATGGCGCGCCTCACTGAACTACACACGGACCTACCTGAGGGAGACCCTCCTACAGTGTCCACCTCGACTGACAACTTGATCTTCGGAGATGTGTCCTCTCTGAAGAGCTTTGATTCGTTGACCGGTTGCGGTGACATCATCGCCGACCAGGATGACGTCAGTGTTGCGGAGAGTTCGGTATCAGCTGAGCGAAGAAGTCGTAGTGCTGGCAAGCGCAGCTCCTGCCTTGTTACTTATCAGGGTGGTGGAGAGGAGATGGCAACTCCGGACGAAGTGGACAACGAGTACCTGCACAGCCTGTGGGAGTCGGAGGGCAGCGAGGTGTGCTACCTACCGTCGGAGCAGACCGTCAGCCCGTCGTCCACTCCCGATCAGCCGACCAGTTCCTTCCATGTCACCACCAGCACTAGTGGCAACACCAGCACTAGTCCTTTGGGAATCACAGAAACGGTCCTTACACCTACCGATCTTCTGACTCCCCAGAGTGACCGACAGGGATCAGTGCCAAACAGTGATGAGGGTTACTATGATTCCACAACGCCTGGAGCTGATGAGGACACCCGTGAACATCCACAGCAGGAAAGACTTCCCCGGGACAGCTACAGCGGCGATGCCCTTTACGAACTTTTTGAGCCCGATGATCGATTGCTCAGTCCGCCTCTACCTTCTAAAGACAATCGAGGGTTGCTGGGTGGAAACAAAAGCAAAGGAGATCTTCTTTATGCCTTGACATCTGCTGCCTTGGATGCTGGTGCCATGGAGACGGAGGAGGAGCGTCTGAGTAAGATCCAGCATGCCTTGCTGTGTTGCGAGTTGCAGAACCTGAGAAACCCATCCAAAGATCAGCATATGTATTGTAGTGAACATTCACGCAGTGATGCAAACCCTCTTGAGGGGAAGTGCAAAAGCTCAGAAGAGGAAGCAGACCATACATCTGGATCCAGACCACTGCAAGGATCCCAAGCCTTAAACGAAGTTTTGTCTCTTAGCGGGGGTCAGGTGCAGCACAGAACCTTGTACGGACCCACTGCAGATTTGAGGTTAAGCACACAAGTCTCAAAGGCCGCGAGCATTGTAAAAGATGCAGTATTGTATTCCACGCAAGAAAGGTGCGATGCTTCAAACGATGGCTCTTTACCGCCCACTAGAGGCTGCAGCCAATCACAGGAGGAGCTAATGGTCTGTTTCTCACAGGCGCTGGTTGATTTTACCAAAAACACCAGACTTTATCGCAACTCCACAGAGAGTCTGGATGGTTCGGAATCTAGCTCACCGTTTGGACCAAGTCTAAGTGCCCTTCCTGCCATTGTCACTTTCGATGTGGTTGACATGGAGAATGAGGGTGAGTGTGAACAGCCAGAGCTTGTAGAGGAAGAGGAGGAGTTGGCGTCCCCGTTTGAGGCGTTTGAAGATGATGGCTGCTACTTGCAGCAGGACGCTTTTGCCGAGTGTGAT
The DNA here is from genome assembly GCA_025728095.1 of Prietella phreatophila. NCBI lineage: Eukaryota > Metazoa > Chordata > Actinopteri > Siluriformes > Ictaluridae > Prietella > Prietella phreatophila. Next base: position 17,890,558 of record JAOUWY010000048.1, on the reverse strand, counting down.
CAGAGAACCTTTGATGCCTACGAGCAAAGTTTGTTGCTCGGCAACGCTTGGGGTATCGCAAGCCTTCCTCGTCACCTTAGCCTGGGCCGTCCGTGCCCTCCGGTTCCCGCACCGCTCGCTCTGAACCGACGAAGCCGCTCTCTGGATACGGATAGTCTCGAGCTCCAGACCAGCGAGCTTTACGCGTCCCTCGTTTCCCATGGCCAAAAGATGGCCGCTTCCTTCCACCGCTGGAAAAATAGCGCCGACGCAGGAGACCTTTTTGACGTCGTTCCACAAGGAAGGAACTGGAGACAGGGGCTTGGCTGTGAATTTGACTCTTCCCAGAAGGATACCCCCATGCCTCAGCAGCAACAAAGATCCTCACGTGGTACCTCTTGGATGGAAATGCTGTCAAGTTGTTCTAGTTCTAGCTGTCAGCCAACAGTTAGACCTTCGCACCTCCCCCTACAGGCTGCGTATCCTAATAGCAGCACAGCACGGATCCTGAAAATCGGTGCTGAAGGAGATGTTCCGGGTGATCAGTACCCTTGTAATAATAATCCTCCAGGAGGACAGTGGAAAAGTCGGCCAGTTGGTATCACCCAGGGTATACCTCATCACCGATCTGACCAATCAGAGGCTCCAAGAGAGATTACGACCAGGAATAGGAGGACATAGCTGGATGTGGGGTTCTCCACAGGAACGCCCAAACGCAGCATGTAAACACTGACAAACAAACAAAGTAAACCGGTCTCATGGCCAAAGACACGGCTGGATGTTTACTGATCGTCATGATTTGTATCTTTCACACACATTTACTGTTCTCTTCTTACAGTTGTAAGCTATGATATTGTAGTGATGGTGTAGTTTTTTTCCCCCCTCAGACATCTATGATGTCTTTATGTGCCGCGTCGTTGGCCATTTATGTAGCAGGTGTCTATGATTCTCTTTGTGCAGAAGTACAGCCTTTGTTTTGTAGTGTGGGAGTCTTTTTTTTTTTTTACTCGCGAGACAATTAAAACCCATCTGGCAGACGTTTTCATGACACGCTTGCACGTTTGAGCCGAAACTGTCCGAGCATATGTCGACGTTTCTGCCGTTGTTTTGTTTTTGTTTCTTCAAACGAAAACTGTTCGACACCTCCCGGATTTACCTTTGAAGACTTTTGATAAACCTTTCATGTTTACCGTGCTACACTTTGCGCTTTTTTTTTTAACGTTTATCCTCTGTAGTTGATGTGTTTTTCCACACTCGTGGGGACCTTTTGGTGAACATGCTGATGCTTGGGAGCAAAAAAAAAAAAACCCTTTGAAATTTTATACGTTCAGTTTATGGTCTTTGTTGTAACTTGGACAGCTTTCTTTTATGATATTCCCTAATAGTTGGCGATCGAGGGGAAAAAACAACAACCTGTAGCTCGTCGCTGAGTTATGTTGTACAAAAAAGAAAAAAAAAAGCGTATATGGTTAACGTAAGTACGCTTTTTTCATCTTCACTGGCAGAAACTGTGTTGGGCGGCTTTACATAATGCTTTTATCAACAAGTCTGGGAGATTACGAGCTATGCTAGCTAGTTACTTCATAACACGCTGATGAGTTTGCTACGTTTATTTCCTCCCGCGTGAGCTTAGTCGATTACGAGGTGAAGGTCATTTCATGCGTGATCAAACGCATCTTGTACGTTTCTGTTAAAGATTCCACTGAAGCCAACATCATGCACGTACCACAGTACATGCCGAGAGGTTTTTCGTCTTTTCCCCTCAACCAGTTGCGACACAAATCCAATGCTGATTGTGATCAGGTTGATTTTATTACGCTCACACGTTTGTTCCACTGGCTAGCTGTAACCAACACAAGCTTTTATTGATTTGATTTTGTTTTGTTTTCTGAAAGTAACGAAACGTGTGTGTGTGTGTGTGTGTGTTTGTATATATATATATATATATATATATATGGATGTATACTCGCAGACAATGAATGTTTAAACATCGAGTTAAATGTTTGTGGGATTTAAGTAGCTCCCGATCACTAGCCTTTATCCGTACTGCCTCTGAGTGCTTACACTCTCGCCAAAAAAAACCCCAGCTGGAAATAAACTGCATCTGAAGTGAAGGAAGAGAATTTGTGATCTTTATTTCGAAGGTATTTCTGTGGATCGAGCTTAAATCGTCATCGCTGAGCTTCCAGGTTAACGTTTCATCCCGGTAATAATTCGAACGACGACGTGAGAACACCTGAACATGATCTCAAAATATTGGTAAGGAATATGATTAGCGTCATCTTGTGTGTTAATGTTGAGAATCATTTTCTAAGTTGGTCCTTAAGTGTAAATGGAAGTGAGTGTGGGACGTATTCCTGCTGCATAGGCAGTGGAGCTTCCCTGATTCCAGGGACAGGCTGGCCAAATTCCATTTGGTATTCCGGAGTCAGGCTGCCCAGCTTACCCCGGTATTCCGGGGAAAGGCTAACTTGTATCCCCCCCAGGTTTCCCGGGACAGACTGCCCGGCATGTCCACAGTATTCCGTGGACAGGCTGACTGGCATTCCCTCAGTATTCCGGGGACAGGCCGGCCGGCCAGCGTACCTCCGTATTCCCTGGACAGCCACTGGTCCTTCCTTCACCCTGACCAGGTGCTAGCTAACTAAAAATGTATGGATCATCATTCCCTTCGTGCTCATTATACTCGTCATAATACTCGTTATGCGATTCCCGCTCCTAAACTCTACAGTGAAGCTGACTTGATCCTCCCTCAGGTCTCTTAGATTTCCAACAAGTGGAACGGCCTTGAAGATAGCCAGCGAGCGTGTACAGGAAAGTTGATGAGAAACCATCTGGTGCTCAGCGCGTCTTGGTTAGACTCTTTTATAGGTAATGGCAACCTGAAAGCAGCAGTTACTTCGGTGATAGGACCAATGATCTCATTTAGTGATTAAATCGATTTTAGGCCGTTTATACGATTCCTGTGGCCGTGGGTTCCTGGGAGTGGAGAACCAAAAATGGTTTTCAAATGGAAGTCTTGGAGGCCACTAGCCCACCTGATCGAGTCGGGTGAATAACTAGTTCATTAAGTCAGGTGTTGGAAAAAGCAGAGTACTGAGCGGTGTGTGTGGGTGTATAAGTAAGAAGAGTGTCTGCCTTTTCGCTAAGTAAAGTGAATCAAGTCTTTTTTTCTTTCTTTTTTTTTGCCTTATTTCCTAACTATTGTCCTTCTTAAGACAATGTTGGATATAAACCTTTAGTCCCAAACTCTATTATTGTTATTAATGAAATAATATATTTAAACCCAACAACTATCCCAAGAACAACGTTTTAAAAGCAGTAGTTTGGGAAACACCTTCCATGAGCACATCAGTCAAATAGAAACATCACTAGAGAATCATTTATTTATCCATCCATCCATCCATCTTCTAGCGCTTACTCCTTGTTCAGGGTCACGGGGAACCTGGAGCCTATCCCAGGGAGCATGGG
>JAOUWY010000048.1:17609804-17626091 GCA_025728095.1 Prietella phreatophila | reverse complement strand
TAGGGCATGTGAGTTTTCATTATTTATTTTTTTTCAAAGTGTGTGTGTGTACCCTCAGGTGAGTCTTGAGCATCCCACAGACCTTGCCGTGAATCCTCTAGACAACTCCCTGTATGTTCTGGACAACAACGTGGTCCTGCAGATCACAGAGGCGGGGCTAGTCAGAATGGTTGCTGGGAGACCAGATCACTGCCCGACCCCTGCTGCCTCAGATCCAGTCAGATCGGCCCTACGTGCTGCCCTTGAAAGCACTAAAGCCATCGCCGTGAGCCATCAGGGGACGCTGTACATTACCCAGACGGACGACAGGAAAGTCAATCGTATCCAGAAAGTGAACACCAACGGAGAGATCTCAGTCATCACCGGGACAATCAGCGAGTGCGACTGTAAGATTGATCCTGACTGCGAGTGCTTCTCAGGTGAGTGTCGCACCTCTGTAGCTGGTGTGAGGAGTGTTATACCTGCACAGCAAGGTTAATCAGCTGACTGTAGGGCATGGATGACCTCTTTATCAACATTTATATATTACTTTATTTATAATATTAACTTGTAGAGCAGGAGCAGTGCAATGTCCGTCTCAAAATTCTCTCTCTCTCTCTCTCTCTCTCTCTCTCTGTAGGTGATGGCGGTTATGCTCGTGATGCGAAGTTGAAGTCCCCCGCATCTCTGGCCGTGTCTCCTAACGGGACCCTATTCGTGGCCGACGTGGGTAACGTTCGTGTCCGTGCGGTCACTCCGTCTCTCCCTCGCCTCGCCGCCTCCTCCTCGTCCTCCTCATCCTCCGCTCGTCTGTTTGAGATTCCCTCTGTCTCTCAGCAGGAGCTCTATGTTTTTGCGGCGAACGGTTCGCACCTGCACACGCGCTCTCTGGTCACCGGACACTTCCTGTACAACTTCAGCTACACGGGGCCGGGGCTTCTCAACTCCGTTACGGCCGCCGCCCCCGCCGGCGGAGTGGTCAATGTAAGGCGGGACTCAAATGGTGTACCGCTCTGGTTGGTTGTCCCCGGTGGGCGTGTCTACTGGCTGACCATTAGCAGTGTGGGAATCCTGAGGAGGGTCTCCGCCCTAGCACATGAGCTGGCTCTGCTCAGTTACCACGGCAACACGGGACTGCTGGCAACCAAGAGCGATGAGAATGCCTGGACCACTGTCTATGAGTGAGGGTTCTATCTATCTACCTGTCTATCTACCTGTCTATCTCTATCCGTTTATCTATCTTTGTCCGTCTATCTTTCCGTCTATCTCTCTATCTACCTATCTATCTATCCATCTATCCGTCTATCCATCTATCTATCTATCCGTCTATCTCTATCTGTCTATCTATCTGTCCATATATCTCTATCTATCTGTCTATCTGTCTGTCTCACTTTATTCCTCTTTTCCTCTCTCTCTCTCTCTCGCTCTCTCTGTGTCGTGTTGTTTTTTTTTCCTCCTCTCTTTGTGTGTGACTGAATCGACTCACAGCAAATGTTTATCAGCTATGCTCTACTTTGACCGTTTGAAACACAGTGTGTGTGTGTGTGTGTGTGTGTGTGTGTGTGTGTGTGTGTGTGTGTGTGTGCGCGTGTGTGTATAAAGTGTTTGCGTGTGCGTTTTCATGGCCGAGGCGAATTCCGCTTCTGAATCCAGTGTGAAAATGTCAGGAGCTCTTTACCTCTCTCTCTCTCTCTTTTGATTGGCTCGGTGACCTTTCGTACACCATTCACACACTCTCACACACTTACACACACTCACTCTCTCTCTCTCTTACACAAACACACACACACACACACACACACACACACACACACACACACACAGCGTTGCTGCGTTCAGGGATTATGGGATTATGGTTGTCTCTATGAGCTGTAACGCCACACTGCCCTCTAGTTGTGAAAAACATACAAGCTGTGGATCTTTTCTATATGAAAGATCACAGGGCAGTGGGCGTGTCTTTGAGGGGGACAGGTGGGCGTGTCTTTGAGCGGGACAGGTGGGCATGTCTTTGAGTGGCACAAATGGGTGTGTCTGAGTAGATCAGATGGACATGGGCGTGTCTTTGAGTTGGACAGGTGGGCATGTCTTTGAGTGGGACAGGTGGGCGTGTCTTTGAGTGGGACTTGTGGGCATGTCTTTGAGTGGGACTTGTGGGTGTGTCTTTGATTGGGACAGATGGGCGTGTCTTTGAGTGGGACTTGTGGGCGTGTCTTTGAGTGGGACACACTTCATTTTTTTGCACAGGTATGACATTGACGGTCACCTGATCAATGTGACCTTGCCGACGGGAGAGGTCAGCAGTTACCATGGCACTATGGAGAGGTCGGTCAGGGTGGAGTGCACTTCAAACCGAGGGCACTTCGCGACCATGACTAACCACTCCGAGGACAACACGGCGTACACTCTGCGACAAGGTGTGTGTGTGTGGATCTTCTGAATCCAGTTTAATCAAAGTGTAAAAAAAATCATCGGATCATTCTTCACTATGCTCTAAACACAGCCAGATATTTTCCCACAATGCACCACAGATTGAAAATGGGCGGAGCTTGTAGCTAACGAAGAGAAGCCTCTTTTCTCACTCCGTAGGTCACGCGGCGAGTGTGTACCGCGTGAGTGGAGACGGCTCTCTGTCCGCGATCTACTCCAGCGGAATGGACGTCACCCTAAGCACCGAGCCCAACATGGGAGCGGGGCCGTTGCCGGGGCTGTTGCCGGGCGCGATCCACCCCACTGTGGGCAGGTGCAACATCACGCTGCCGGGAGAACAGACCTCGAGTCTGATCGAGTGGAGGCAGAGGCGCGAGCAGAGCCGAGGGAACTACAGCGTGTACGAGCGCAGGCTGCGGGTAACACACACACACACACACACACAATATTTACATTTTGTAAAAACTAGATTTGATGAACAGGTCAGAGGTTGCGATGAAATTGTCCGCGCCGGTCCCTCACAGTGAGACAGGTGACGTGGTTCGCCGTGAGAAAGCTGTGAGACAGATGTGTAATGAATTGCTCCTCGTCTCCGTCTGTCCCGTCTCAGGCTCACAACAGGAACGTGCTCTCTATAGACTACAACCAGGCGAGTCGCGTGGGGAAGATCTACGACGATCACCGCAAGTTCACGCTGCGCGTTCAGTACGACGAGCACGGCCTCCCGGTGCTCTGGACCCCCAGCAAATACAGCGAAGTGAAGGTGGGCTACACCCCCGCGGGCCTCGTCTCCGTCATCCAGCGGGGGAACTGGAGCGAACGCAGGGACTACGACAACGGCAGGCTCGTCAGCCGCACCTGGACCAACGGCAACACCTGGAGCTACACCTTCATGGATAAGGTAAGTGTCTACTGTATGTCCTGATGTAAGTCGATTCAGGCACCACGTTAATCATAAACCCCATTTAACCTCGAACTTTCGAATCAGTGAATAAAGATTAGCGCACGAACTTAGCTAGCTTTTACAACTGCTTGTAAATACCCAATAAAAAGCTTTTTTAACTAACTTTAAAATTTACAACTGCTTGTAAATACCCAATAAAAAGCTTTTTTAACTAACTTTAAAATTTAAAAAAGCTACCATTAACGTGACCTACGAGACGATTGTGTTTTTCCCTCTCTTTTAATCTTTTCATCACTCGCCCCCCCCTCTCTCAGTCCGTCCAGCTGTCGCTCCAGAGTCAGCGTCGCTACACGTTTGAGTTCGATCAGATGGATCACCTCCTCTCCGTCACTCTGCCCAGCATGGTGAAACACGGCCTGCAGACCGCGCTCTCCATCGGCTACTACCGCAATACCTACACGCCCCCTGATGGCCCCGCCCACTCTGTTGTTCAGGACCACACCGACGACGGACGCCTCCTGCAGACGCTGTACCTCGGGTCGGGCAGGCGTGTCGTGTACAGATACGGCCGAGCGGCGCGACTCAGCGAGGTCCTTTATGACTCCACGGTCGTCAGCTTCACCTATGATGAGGCCTCAGGAGCTCTAAAGACCATCCACCTGATGCAGGAAGGCTTCGTGTGTACGATACGATACAGGCAGACAGGTGAGCGCCGAATATCAATAACGTCCGCAAATAGACGTCGAACTAGGCTAAGCACCGAATCTTCAAGAGTGAATGGAAACGTCCGATCGATTGTACATTTTTTTTTGCCTGGGATAATAAAAAATGTTTGGTTGGAGCCACGTTAATAAGAGCAAGAACATCCAGTTAATAACCTCCGCTAACTTTCTTAGCTAGCTAGCAAACCAAGTGTGGAATGCTGCGGCATCAAGTTAGCAGTAACTAAGCTAGTTAATGCTCACTGGATCATGCTAGTGAAGCGCTGCGTGATTGTAGCATCAAGTGTAGCCATATTTGACGAACGTCCCACAAATTTCTCACACTAGCTTTTGTTCACTCTTAGCATTTATTTTATGTAATCTGCTTTATCTGACGAGGTGTATATGTTTCAAAACAGGAAAATAGTTCCGAAATACCGTTAAGGTCTTGTATTTTTTCAGAACATGTCGTTAGAGTGAGACGTTTCCAGTTAACGTCACTACTGATCGCTCGTGCTAGCTGTTAGCCACATTAGCAGTTATTTCAACAATAAACAATTGACTCGTTGGAATTTGACATGAAATGGCCACTGTACGTGAACAGTGAATGCCCAGCAAGAAGGCTGAAGAAAACTCCACAAATCTCTCCTGCTAGAGAGCCGCTAGCGTCTGTTTGTATTAGCCGCATTAGCATTTTGAAGGTGTAACGTTCCTCTACGCTGCGCGTTTGCTTCATATTTACTGCGTCTCCGAGACGAGTGCTGATTTAAGAGCCACATAACTTTTCATTAGCGCGTAAAAGGGAAAATCTGTTCCCGGATCCCGGCTGAGATTAGCAACATCCGCGAGCGGCAAAGCTGCAGCTGATAAATCATCAGAATTGCTAATGTGGCTAATCATTTCTTCATTTTCACCTTTTTATGCTCATTTGAATTTGCATTAGTAATACAAAGCACCAAAAGGTGGCTAAAGAACATTTTTTACATGCAAAATCATCGTTTCCACTTTGCTGAGGTGGACTAACTGTTGTATGAATAATCCCACAAATCGGTCGTGCTAGCTGGTGTTGCCTACCTGGAGATTTAGCCACGTTAGCATTTGAATTTTTTTATATTTTATATATGTATATATGTGTGTATATATCCAACGTATCTCTGCTACATGTTCTTTCTCGCAGGTCCGTTGGTGGGAAGGCAGATCTACCGTTTTAGCGAGGAGGGTTTGGTGAACGCACGCTTCGACTACAGCTACAACAACTTCCGTGTCACTAGCATGCAGGCTATGATCAACGAGACGCCGCTGCCCATTGACCTCTACCGCTACGTAGACGTGTCGGGGCGTATCGAGCAGTTCGGCAAGTTCAGCGTGATCAGCTATGACCTGAACCAAGTGATTACCACACACGACATGAAGCACACCAAGATCTACAACCCTAACGGGCAGCTCATCGAGGTCCAGTACGAGATCCTAAAGTCTATAGCCTTCTGGATGACGCTGCAGTACGACGGCGCAGGACGTGTCAGTGCATGCGACGTCCGCGTGGGAGTCGACGCTAACGTCACGCGCCACGCTTATCGTTACGACCCCGACAGCCAGCTGGCGTTGGTTTCCATTGACGACCGGCCCATGTGGCGCTACGGCTATGACCTGAATGGGAACATTAACCTGCTGAGTCACGGCGACGTTAACGTTAACGGCCGGCTAACACCGATACGCTACGATCTCAGGGATCGCATCACGCGCCTCGGCGATGTCCAGTACCGAGCAGATGAAGACGGATTCCTGCGCTCACGTGGCAATCTTGCGTTCCGTTACAGTGCTAATGGTCACCTGCAGGGGGCACTGGACCGTCAGACAGGCCGGCGTGTTTCGCACCGATACGACGGGCTCGGGAGACGCGTTTTCACCCAAACGAGCGATGGGACTCGGATTCAGTTCTTCTATGCCGACCTGACCGAACCGACGCGCGTCACGCATCTTTACGATCACGGCGCATCCGAGATCACGTCGCTCTACTATGACCTCCAGGGCCACCTGATCGCTATGGAGATGAGCAGCGGCGAGGAGTTTTACGTGGCGTGCGACGTGGCAGGGACGCCGCTCGCCATCTTCAGCAGCCGAGGCACCGTGGTCAAAGAGATCCGCTACACGCCGTACGGAAACGTCTACCGCGACTCGAACCCGGCCTTCACGCTGCCTTTCGGGTTCCACGGAGGGCTCTATGACCCCCTGACCCGGCTCGTCCGCATCGGGCGCCGCGACTACGACACGGTCGCTGGGAGATGGACGACACCCAATCACGACCTGTGGGCGGAGCTGAGCGAGGATCCTAAACCGTTCAACCTGTACACTTTCATGAACAACAACCCGTTAGGCAGCGCGCAGGACGTCACCAAGTTCACGACAGGTGAGAGTTGAAAGGTTTCCCAGGAGCGTTCAGTCTTCATGAGGACATCCTCATCGAGTTTTCTGCTGGTTGCCATGGTTTCCATGTTAGTCTGTTAATGAGCTCTATAAGCTCACCTGTAATGATTATTATTTTAGAGGCATCCATAAGTCTTGGACTTGCCATTCTGTGAGTTTAATCAATTCAAATGAGAAGTAAAATGTGTGTGTGTGTGTGTGTGTGTGTGTGTGTGTGTGTGTGTGTGTGTGTGCAGATGTTAGCAGCTGGCTGGAGCTGTTTGGCTTCCAGCTCCATAATGTCGTTCCCGGCTTTCCCACACTGCCCGTGGAGAAAACCCAACACACGTACGAGATGATGAACACACAGGCACGAACACACAGCTGGGAACCGAGCAAGGTCTGATGGGAAATATGCAAAATATGCTAGCTGACATGAAAATGATGTTATGTAATGTACATAATGTATATGCCTCTCTCCCTCTCTCTCTCTCTCTCTCCAGGTCGTCCTGGGAGTTCAGTGCGAGCTTCAGAAGCGTCTTCAGAGCTTCATCTCGTTGGACCGCCTCCCCATGAGTTCGGCAAACTGCAAGCCGGGAAGCAGGGGTGCGCTCCGTCCCCGCTTCTCCGCCCTGTCCTCCATCTTTGGTAAAGGTGTGAAGTTCGCGATCCACGATGGTGTTGTTGCGACAGAGATCGTGGGAGTGGCTAGCGAGGACGGCCGCCGCGTGGCCTCGCTCCTGAAGGGTGCCGTCTACCTGAGCGATCTCCGCTTCACCGTCGCCGGACGAGACACACACTATTTCTGCAAGGCCAGCTCACTCGAAGCAGACCTCGCCGTAGTTGGGGTAGGGGGCGGGGCCAGAGTGCTGGAGAACGGCGTCAACGTTTCGGTGTCGCAGATGAGCGCGGTAATGGGTGGAGAAACGCGGCGGTTCGCCGAAATTGTCCTCCAGCAGGGGGCGCTGAGCCTGCACGTGCGCTACGGGGCAACGCCGGATGAGGAACGAGTGCGAGTGATCGAGTCCGCGCGGGCGAGGGCCGTACGGGGGGCGTGGCTGATGGAGCAGAGGCGGGTGCGGGAGGGAGAAGGCGGAGTCAAAGCGTGGACCGAGAAAGAGAAGGAGGAGCTTCTTTCGGATGGCCGCGTCATGGGTTACGACGGATTTTACATCCTACCTGTCGAACAGCATCCTGAGCTCGCTGATAGTCCGTTTAACGTACAGCTAATCAGACAGACTGACGCAGGGCGTAGGTAACACACACACACACACACACACACACACACACTTTCACAGCGTACTTTCCAGGATGTTGCCAAGACAAAATCAAGAAAGACTTCGTTGACTCTGGAATGTTTTCGAACGATGCGTATCATTGCGTTACTTAAGGAAGTGCCCTGTTCGCAAGCTTTACATTTGATTCTCTTTTTTTTTGTGTTAATTGTGACGCAAAAAGCCTTCAGTTTTCACCCGAAAGGCCTCTGCTTTCGTTATTCTCTGCGGTCAAAAGACAAGAAAACCGGCCCTTGTGAATATCCGGAATATCCTACGGTCTTTTTCCAAAAAACAACAACAAAAAAACAAACAAACAAAAAATGAGTGCTACTTTACATATAAACGAGCTCTGTGGGTGAAATGCTGATCTCGGGTCTTTGCTGAAATTTAAACGTGGACTAAAACTTCGGAAAACTCGAGAACATTCTCCGGAACAACGGTCACCTCGGATGGCGCCTTTTTAACGGAATCCTTGGATCGGAAGCGTCACACGTTCCACGCGGCCCGACGGCGTTCTCTCACTGCGGTGGCCTTCTAGAAACAACTGTTCAGACTTTTCAGCCGCATTCCGGGATCCAGCGCTTAAACGGCTTTCCGGAATTTTCTGCTTAAAAGGAACTGCAGAATCGTCTGCTTGCATCGCAATCCCGGATCTGTTTTTGTCGTTATTGGTTCATTTTTTTACATTTGTTTTTAAATTCAGGATGTTTAAATTGCACGCCAGAATGTTTTTTTAAATATATATATATATATATATAACAAACAGCATTCCATTATTTTTTTGTTTAAGTGACATTCCAGAATCATGTTTTGTTTGTTCGTTTTATTTTAATCGGGGTTGGATTGTTGTTCTGTTTGAATGGAACTCAGAAAAGTCGTTTTTTTTTGAACGCGACTGTGTAATCATCTGCTTCGGTTGGCTTTCCAAAACGATCGACTTTAGTAGCGTTCCTTCCGACAATGCTTCATTCCGGAACGATCTACTTGACCGGCACATCGGGAATCTTGAGCATCAGTGGGGTTTCTCTAACGTCCTGTTGAAACGGCTGCCGGGATTTATGTCGCTTAAGTTTATAAAGAATACCGGCATAACGTCCGTCCTTTCTAGATTTTTCCCGGAATCTCGGCTCGGCGCTCGGCGTTCCGTCACGTTGGAAACGTAAAGAAGAAGAAGAAGAAGAAGGAAAAAAAAAAACCTCAGTTTGAATGGAATTTCAGAACCGTCTCCATGAAAAAAAGGGAACACTGGAATCTCTTGTTTAAATTGTGTTCCCCGACTCCCGTGAGATTTTTTTTTTTTTCCGGAATCTTTTACGCAAATGGGAATCCTGGAATCTTCTTTTTGGACGCCATGCCGGGAATCTTTCGTTTAAATGGCATGCTGAGTGTGTGTCTCCTGACTCTGGTTCGATCGTGCGCCTAATCCGCAAACCATCTCGTGCTTTTCCACCGCAAAACAACCGGTTCACAAAAGAGCCAGCATTTCGCTGCCATGACTACAATCCCAAACAAACCAACTCGCCTTGTTAACAGGACCGGATTTCGGAAAACGAGCAGAGAGGAAACATTTCCGAGATGGATCTTTTTTTGGGGAGACCAAGCCCAGAGCCGCCCCCCCCCACCCCAAAGTGAAATTAGCGGTCCACGGAAGAAGCAAGCGCTCGACGACTAACTGAACAAAACTGAATATTTTAACATCGACGCTACTGCGAACAGAAACTTGGTTTCGAGCAGCTATATGTTCCAGAATAATAATAAAAACAATGGCGTGTTGACGTTGTCTATCTCTGTGCTGTGTGTAGAAGCTGAATGCCCAGATGGTCAAATGTGTTCTCTAATCCAGAAGTAAAACACGATATTAAGTTCAACGAACCACGTGACCGTTCACATTTCTTCTGATTGTTATCGTTTGACGTTTTTCATGATTTATTTGGTGAAACCCCGCATCGTTTGTTCTGAGGACACAGACGGCTCACGTGCGAGTCCACGTGCACGTGAGTTTACGGGGGGCGGGGACAACAACAAACCCGGAAGGTTTCGCTTAAAAGATGTGCGGGGGCAAAAAATTCTGCGTCGTCCAAAATAAATAAGTAAATAATCGTACGAGGGCTGGCCCGAATAAGTGAAATACTCGAGTGTGTCTTTGTGTTTGTTTATTATTCATTGCTTCACCGTGTATGTTCAAACTGCGAGTATTTCGGGATCGAACCCAACATCCGGGTAGACGGTCATGTGACCTAAATCGTGCGCTAGTGTGTAACTCTCGAGTCAATCTAGTGCAAAAAAAATAATAATAACAATAAGCGACCGGTTTTATTTTAACCGTATTTGATTGGTCCTTGCTGCACAGCTGCTGAAATTTATTTCACTCTTAATACTTATTTTATTTGAGAATACCAATTAAAATTTTTTTAAAGATTTGTATTTATTTATTTAAACGTTAAATGGTGTTCGGGCCAGCCTTAAGGCTTAAGTCGCGTGAATAAACCAGACATCCGAGCATCTCAATCGGAAAGAACATGTCCGAAGTGCAAATAAGCCTCCACCAGGGGGCGCCGTGGTGTCTCGGGTTAAGTTGCGATGGAACAGGTTCATGTGAACATTCTAGGAAACACGACACGACATGGCGAGGTGTGCTACTGAGAGGCCTGTTCGGATTACGATCTGAAGACGTTCCGTACCTTTATCAATGCTAATGGAAAAACGAGAGCTAGAACAAAGACGTGCATCACGTACACACACACACACACACACACATACGCGCGCACGCACATGGTGTTCGCTGTATGTTTTTCAAACGCTGCAGTGCAGAATAACAGCGTTTACACCACTGATACAGAAGCGGTCCCCGTAAAATACTTAACCCCGGAAGAGTTCAATCTTATGGATCCGGATCGGATTTCGTTCTTTTCCATGATCAGTTTGAGCACTTTAACAGTTCGACAGTGGCTGCCGAGGTGAGGTTTAACAGTGTGCACGAGTTCTGTTGGTGTAACACGTGGAGAACATCTGAGACGTTTACAGGACCAGGTGTTTATGGTGTGGTTATTCGTACCCGTGTACAGTAAGTTATTAATACCTAAGGGCCCAAGGACGACATGCCCAGCCGGCGAATCGAATGCGGGTTACACGAGTCGTCTTAACGTGCCGAGTAATATCGGCGAGCATTTCCAATCATCGCTTTGTCTGACTAGCTTTTAAACGCTACGGCAGCCGGGAGTTTCGATCTATAAACATACAACGTTTCACTCTGTTCGCTTCCTGTGTTTCTTTGGAAGTGTTTTGAAGAATGGTGTTTTAAACAGGCCTAACGTGACGGAGATGATGTTCGGGGACAGAAAGGATTCTGCAGCTGAATATATTGGAGGGAAGAAGAACAAACAAATGAAAATGATAGTTGTGCTGCTGTGAAGTTATGTCCTACAATAGGCTTTATTTTTGGAATCTAATGTAAAGCAAAATTTTTTAGGAAATAGTTTAAAAAATAAATAGCTGGCAAGAAAAAAGGAATGCTCCTTGGAAAAGTTTTACATTCGTTTGTGATGTAACATGGAGAGAGTTCTAAATTTACGGTGAATAAATCATAAATAAATCCTTTTTTTAAAAAAAACAGCAACAACAACATGTTATCGATGAGATTATCGTGAGTTTCTGTAGTCGCATATTAACGGGATGTGTTTTCGGGCCAGAGGACGAGGTTTCGTGCACGGCACGAGATAATTATTCACAGGAAACAGCAGCGGCATGTTGATGCCCTGGTCCGGCTGCTTGTACGCAGCCAGAAGGTTTTGGACATTGCGGAAGAGTCGCTCTTTCACCCCAGACGTCACCTGTACGAAACAGAGCACACGCCGTCAATACGTGTGAGGCTAAGTATTGTTTATTTATGTGTTCGTATTATATTTTATTGTATTCTAATATCAATTGAGCAGAAAGTTTCTCTCTAACTGGAACCTAAACTAGGAACCTTGCGAAACGGGGCGCAGTTGCGGAGTTTTTATGTACGTGAATTGTTCTGACGTTTGGCTATAGGTTAAGCTATAGTTACACAGTGAAGGTCGTAGTTGCGCAATGTGGACTGTACACGTGCGTCGTGTGATCACACCCACGCGTGTACTTTCGCAGGTTCTGAAACTGAGGCATGTGTCAAAAAGCAGATAGTTCCTCCCGCACACGCGGAATATAAAGGTCGGTTCGTACACGCCGTAAGGTATGAAACACAGGTGTTTATTAAAGAATGAAGCGTTGCGCTTTTTTATACTTTTATAGTTACACGTGACGTCTGTATTATTTCCTGTAGCAACTACTATAAGAGAACCGTTTTCTTCACAGCTTTTCGTCCAGCCTAATGAGGTTCCACGGTTGCCTTGTTCTGACGGACAAGTTCAATTAATAAAACCTAATAAAAGGCTCATGAATTATTATCTAGCTAACGACCTTGATAAATGACCTACATGCTAATTAGATTTATGGCCCACTCTTTGGGGAAGAAATGTTTAGTAGCAGGTTTAAACCCTTTACGAAATCCACAGGACCCTTAAAGAGCTTTATAAATAATGGTAGAGACACGCAGGTATTACAATGGAGTTGAAGACATATCAAGCATTCCTTTCCTTTGGAAAAAACAAAAGATCAAAGGTGTGTAAACTTGATGGTTGGTTCTGTCGAGCGCATCGATACTCGATCTCGTACCTCCATTTTCCACACTTTGCCCTCAACGTTGAAGAGCCTGTAGGTGAACACAAACTGGTCACACCTGCAGAGGAAACAAACAGAAGAAAAACCAGAACATCTTAAATGTACTTTAATCATGAAAAAGGACGAAAGAGAAGTCATCTATCTCAGTGGTATCATTTCGACATAACCAGTTTCACATCTACATTACATCCATTTTCATTTGCTACAAAACGATTATCTGGTCCCTTGGATAGGTACTGTATGTGAGAGCAAGAGCAAATAACAACAAAGAAATGCCGGAAAATTGGGATCTGATCCTCGTGACCAGATTTGGGAACCGCTGGTATAGATTAGTGGCAGGGCTCGCTCTTTCCCCTCGAGGGAACTTGTGTTTTGGCATAAACCAGCTGGACGGAAGCTGGGGTCGGAGTGCCAGGTCAGTTGTTGGAGGAATTGACAGTTTAGGACATTGCTTAAGGGCCCAACAGAGGCAGAATGACAGCACTGGGATTTGAACTCTCAGCCTTACAGTCAGGGGTTCAGAACCTTAACAATTGAACTGCCCATTCACAAATCCCTGTGCGCATCCTGGGACTGTCAGAAAGCCACTGTTGTTCCTCGAGTAAGTCACTTAACTCTTAACTACTTGCTCAGTTCTGTTCTGGGACAGGATTGTGATTCAATTATAAGCGTCTGTTAAAATAATAAATATAAACCAAGAAGATACGTGGATCTGAACTTTGCAGGACATTTGGTTCTATTCCGATGGTATACAACCAGTGTTGAACTTTGGTCCTGGTGACCACATGCTCTACATCTTTGTGTGTGTGTGTGTGTGTTTCCCACTGTAAGACACCCATGTCAATGCATGAAAGGCCTGGTGACTGCCTGGGTGTGTCAGAGAAGGGGAAATAACATCTGCAAGGAAATAGTTAACCCTAGACCAAATTTGGGAAATTTTAGGTTGGAAGAGGAGCACAGCAAGCTCTCTGGTTACATTTCAACACTAATGAGCAGGAGATATATGCTAAATATCCCAAAAGGGGAAACTGTGTTTTGGCATCACCCAACTGGAAGGAAGTGGGAGTCAAATTGCAAGGTCTGGTGATGTTCAGCATCCTTGGAGGAACTGACATATCCAGGTCATTGTTTAAGGGTCTAGCAGTGAGATTTAAACTCTCAGCCTTGCAGTCAGTGGATCACAAGCTTCGACATCAAGCTATCATTGCCTACAAACGAATGATTTGTATCTAAACTTCTGTAGGACAGTTATGGTATTGGTGTAAGAATCTTTCCTGCTCTAAAATACCCACATTTGGTGTTGTCCATTATGAGAGACAAATCTTCCATAGGCCACTTTAAAGAGTGGGAAGGCCCAACTGCATCCAGGAGCAACCGACTTCACGTACGAAATCAAGAAACGTCTGAATGTGTGGCGTCCAGAAATATTGTTGAATTGCGCTCCAAATGGCCATTATGTCCAACCCGACTCGTTGAATGAGTATAAAACACTAGGACCTGGGGTTTAGGAACCACTTGTGGAAATCATACAGATAAAACAGTGAGTTACCGAGCAGAATTTATTACAAGATTGGTTTATTGCAGATTGGATCATTGGTAAGTATTGGTAAGTATTAAAAGTCTGAAATGCAGAAGCCAAAGTCAAAAGTGAGAACAATGTCAGAAGAGGATTTGCTGCTCAGATTCACCTGAAAAGTCAAGGCGAGTGCTTTGGCTTTCAGTGGTGGTGTTTCGATTAGTCCTGGAAATCAGGACGTGCTATGAGGTATAAAATTAGTCCTTGGTAAATTTCCATTACTGAATTCAGTCAGCGCTTATCTGCAGTGTGACTGAACTGAGTTGACGTGAGGCTCTGTGAAAATCCTGGTGTTCCACCGCCTAAACATAATAACACGAAGTTCAGTGACGGTTACACCACTGAGAAGAAAATAAGATGAAGAATGGAGAACATGCAAACTCCACACACACACACACACACACACACACACACACAGAGGGCCCCGGCGGGAATCGAACCCCGGACCCTGGAGGTGCTGACCATTACTAGAAATTTTATTTAAAATTGCTAGTTATTTTTAGCCAGATTTACTAGCTATTCTCAATACATTTCTCTGACCATTTCAAGCTAATTTTTCTTTTATTACATTTTCCTAGTCATTTCTAGCCAATATTCCAACTCATTGCTTAGTATACAATTAAAAGTAGGTACCATTTCTTTTGCCATGAACTCTGTATTATTGGTGTTGGTGGTGGTGGTGGTGTTGGTGGTGGATTGTCGGATTGTTTATGTTTTGACATCATTACTTCTTTGAAGTGGCTAAATTTAGAGTGAGCGTAACTAATGTCTACAGAGGAAACGATGAATCATGACCCTTACATGAACATTTCAGAGTAGAAACTACAGGTTCTTTTTATTTCTTATGTAGAGATCTGTACAATGCTGAGATTATTCTAACGGACTTACAGACTCCAATTTACTATTCGTTGCAATTTACACTCTCTGTCCCAAGTATTAACAATAAAAAGAAATGATAAATCTAGAACCATCCCAGGTTCTTCAGTCCTCCTTGTAGACAGGGTTCCAAGTAGAACCACTTTAGGTGGGGTTTTTTTATTAGGTTTACTGTTGTTGTAATAATAATAATAATAATAATAATGAATATACAATACTGTGCAAAATTCATAGGTGAAATTTAGCATGTCATGTATATTTTGTGCAGTCCTGAAGGATTGCTTTTTTTTTTTTTCGAGTGCTTTATCCATCCAGGTATTTTGTACAGGAGATAATCCTTAAAGCATTTTAAAAAGTTTGTGAACCCTTTAGAACTTTCTATGTTTTTGCATTTAAAAAATATCTTTATCATCGTAAAAGTAGATAAAAAACAAATGAGTTAAACAAATGAGACAAAAAATATACTTGTCATTGAGGAAAATGATCCAGTATTACAGATCCGTGATGGATAAAAGTATGTGAACGTCTAGGACTAGCAGGTCATTTGAAGGTGAGATCAGAGTCGGGTGTTTTCAGTCCAGCGGATGATGATCAGGTGTGAGTGAACGAGTGAGCGTCCTGTTTTATTTGAGTCGGAGTTTCACAACACGTGTTTGTGGAAGTGTATCATGGCACGGACAAAGGAAAAAGTCCTGAAACCATCTCTAATGGGTTTGGACTCCACCAATCCACAGTCAGATTGTACAAATTGTGTACAAATGGAGGGAATTCAAGACTTTCCAACATCGCTGGTCAACATTTACGGGAAATACTTTTGCCACTCGCAGATACGTAATATTTAGCATTTTCCTCGATTCAAAATGACCAACAATAATTTTTCTGTCTCGTTTTTTTTTTTTTTTTTTTTTTTTTAATCGGGTTCTCTTTATCTACTTTTAAGGACTTGTGTGAAAATCTGATGATGCTTTAGGCCACGTTCTCGAAGAAATAATAATAATTAAAAAAAGAAAGCGTCTAGCTTCGCTTTCACGCACCGTTGTATTTTTCATTCAAATTTGGCAGTAGATGTTTTTCGGACTTTTCATTTTGTGGCTAGTTTACGACTTCTGCGTCTTTGAGTCAGTACGGAAAGAAGAAGCTAAACATTTTAGATTTCCGAACATTTCAGGAAAAAACAAACAAACCCTTGGGCTGCTGAAGTGAGTGTGATGGTCAAAGTCCTCCGAAGGACTGTGTGTTACGATGCTCAGTAAAACGTGTGAGCTGATATCCTTATAAAACAGCACAAAGTGTTCCGGGGACTACTGATGCATTTAACATCGAAAAGTTCCATTTCCATTCTTTTTGAAGGCACTTTACAGCATTTTTTATTTTTTTTTGCAAGACTTTTGCATACTGCTATTTGTTGTGATTTTGATGTCTAAGCAGTCATTTTTGTTTTTATAT
>JAOUWY010000048.1:17110135-17123158 GCA_025728095.1 Prietella phreatophila | reverse complement strand
ACTTGCCATCAGGAGCAACTTGGGGTTCAGTGTCTTACCCAAGGACACTTCGGCATGTGGAGTCACCCGGGCCGGGAATCGAACCCCCAACCCTACGATTAGTGGACACCCCGCTCTACCACCTGATCCACAGCCGCCCTTACAGGTTTAACTGAACTCTTATAGCGTTCAAACTAAGAGTTAGGTCAACGTTGCCGATCCTGGATCTGTGTAAAACAAACAAACAAACAGTGGTTTATGAACATGTAATATTGTGAAAGTTAACAAATGAATATATCGCAGTTATACGTGCAGTATACAGTTATGACTCGGCGCAGGTTTAGTAATAATCTGCGCTAACACTCAGAAAATACTGCACCTAGAACCCACATGGGGGGGGGCTGTGTGCGCAAACTTTTGCACAGAACTCTACCGATATAGCTATGCAGCCGATATTCTCAACACTGCAACACAGTGTGAATTTCTATTGATCATAGACTAGTAGAAGCGCAGTACTGAGAGCATGAGTTTAGCAGGAATGTGAGATCTATAACGGAGAGATAACTTTGGGTCGGGACGTTCTGTGTTATCGTTGTCGTCGCTCTCCCGAACACACGCTGCGTCGTTAAACGTGCGTGAGGTTTTGTCCATCCTCTTGTCCATTTTATGTCACGTCGTGTTGGTTATATAAGCTCTGTCGCTATGACCCCGTACGTGTCCTGGCCCGCTGTGCGCTTCCTGAAGTCGCACGCTCTGTGACCATAAACCAGTCAGAACCATGCCCTGTGTCTGTCTGAGTGTGTGTGATGGAGTGTGTCGGTGTTGACACGTGTATGATCATCCATATGCTGACACACACAGAGACCTTCCTGCAGGAACAGGTGTGCGAAGGAATATGTGTGTGTGTGTGTGTGTGTGTGTGTGTGTGTGTGTGTGTTACAGATTGTGTGTCGGTGTTAATATAGTATTCGTAGAACATGTTTTAATTGTCACAGATGTCCTGACACGCATGCACACACACGTCATAGGTGTTTCATTTCTTAGGCTCTAGGGGAATGGATGGAGGGGAAAGTGTGTCCGAGTCCAGCAGGAAGCACAAGACTAGGCGTAATTTTAGCATTCAGAAAGGGCGTGTTAATATCCTACAGTTATAATGATAACGAGTCGTTATTGGTCACGTATACATTCTAGCAGAGTGAAATTCTATTTTTCTACGCATATCCCAGCATGTCAGGACGTTGGGGTCAGAGCGCAGGGTCGGCCATGATACAGCGCCCCCTGGAGCAGAGAGGGTTAAGGGCCTTGCTCAAGGGCCAAACAGTGGCAGCTTGTCAGTGCTGGGGCTTTAACCCCTAACTTTCCCATCAGTAACTCAGAGCCTTAACCATCAACCTGAACCACCACTGCCCCTTATTACAATTTCAACACAACACGTGTTAAATTATTGTCCAATCACGTCGCGGACTGTGCTGCCGACGTCATCGTCCAACTCTGAACTCGCCTCGGAGCGATCGTTCGCTGCTTCGAGCTTTGATCATGATCGAGTCAGAGTCCTGAGGCGAGGACACCAAACGACCACCGGTAAGTTAGCATTCATCACTGTTTAGCGTTAACGCTGCAGAAAATGCCTGGTCCGGTTTGTGATATTAAGGCTGGGAGCGCTCGAAAAATTGGGATTCTGTAACGCATATTCTCAGTCCAAGCCCAAAGGCATTTGTCCGTATTTTTTTGTAGCTAACAACTAACCAACTCTCTTTTTTTGTTGTTGTTGTTCTTTTACAGCTTTTCAAACGAGAGCGAGCGGGACTTCTGCCGTCCCAGATGGCAGGGAGATTTGTAAGAAGACGCATCAAGTCCAATTCTTACAAATCTAATCTGTCAAAACTTTTGAAGGATTTTAATAAATGTCACCTGACTTTCATGCCGCTGTTTGTTTATTTTCTGAGCATGCAAGTACAATTTTAGCACGCGAACAAATTGCATTTTAGGATAATTGTCGGGGAAAAAGTATGAACAACACGCCTCTGTGTTACTTGGTGTTTTTGTTTTTTTTTTAAACACATCTTTGTGTGGAAATGGACTAACACACGGCATGTCTAAATGTACCATGATGGGCCCCCTTAAAACCTCCACCCAGTTTACATTTTGTACCTTTATACTCTATTTAAAAGTTTATTTTGAGTGTTAGCAGCCAACTAGCATGCTAGCTAGCTTAGTTAGTTATCAAAGTCAATCAGTGTTCAAATTTTCAGGGAGGGTTAAAATGATTAATTTAGCCACAAATTTTAAAAAAACTTTTTCTTTAGCTAGGAAGCTAGCTGAAAGCTAATCTTCAAACCCACATAAAACCACATAAACAAACTTTATTTTTTATAGCAGTGAACTAGCAAGCTAGCTAGTTAGTTAGTCAACAATACAGAGCGTGGTCAAATGTGGGCGGGATTGTGGGTTAAAATTAATTATAATACTTGTTATTAAAATACTTATTTTTACTTATAAACTAGAAAGATACCCCCCTCCCCCAGTTGTTCCCTTCAAAAAATCCTTAAAGCCGAAAGTTAATGCTAAACATACCGTACACCCCGGCATTAATCAGAATCTCTCTGTGCTAGTCAGTCTGCTAACGCAAGAAATTAATCAATTTAGCATTTTATTAACTTTATTTTCAAACATCATTCAAGTTCTTATCTTATGGCTCCCTTTGCTAGCTTGCTCTGCACCTTCGTGTCTAATCTCTCCTCTCTTAGCGTAATGTTAACAGTGTTCCCTATTTCCATATTACCGAGCTTTACAAGTTCTCCTCTGTAATTGTTCCATTTTATGGGTTGACCCGAAGAACTCGCTCATCAGCCGGGCCAAACAAAACACAGTTTTTCGGATTTGCTGTTTACATAAAAACTGTCTTTAAAACACACACATTACCAGAGAAATAAACAGCGTTTTCCTCTCAGGCGTACAATATTTATGAATCCGGTTTCCTATTCGAGATAAAAATATTGGAAGAGGATACACCTCCAGACCCCGGAGTGAAAACACGGCACTAATTCGACAAACACTAGTGCTCAAGCCAAGCCAAGCAAAGCAAACACACACACACACACACACACACACACACACACACACACACAAAACTACTTATTCTTACCAAGTCTCAGTCACTCTTCATAATATACAAATAACAATAAATTAGCAACTGCTAGTTCTGCTATCATGCTACATTTAGACATGTTTTCACTGTGTTTGCTAGAAGATTCTACATGGATTCCATGTTGTGCTGTCCGTGACTTTAATCTTAAATAAATCAAACATGTTTATGATCGCTTCAAACACACAGTCATGAGGCAGTGTTAATGGCTATGGAAGGTGTGTTAGCAGTTAATGCTAAATGTACTTGCGCAGCCTTATATTCGTAAATAACCAATATTTCTGAGGTAAATGTTGACGTTCCTGATAATTTTGTCCTACTGTTCGTTCTGTCCCTGGGTCTTTAGCTATGTAGCTATATGCTATCAGAGTTATTAGCTAGCTTGAATGTAGATTAAAGGTGCCCTGAAACATTGTTGTCCTGGCTTGAACCACTTGAACAGTATCAAAAGTGTTTGTGTTCGCATTTTCAGAGCACGGATTCATGATTTCCAATCAAATGCACTTGTCCCGTGTATAGGTATCAACAATAATTTAAACGCTAGATTTCTAAATTCTGTGATTATGCTCTGTTGACAGGACGGTCCCACTGCCATTTTGTTTCCTATTGTCGAACCCTTCCGGAGCTAACATGCCCATCCTGAAGAAGCTCCCTGGGAGGTCCCGGAGTAACCTCAGCAACGGTGACGTGATGCTTAAGAATAACCATGGCAATAGCGAAACAACGCTACAGAGTAACCCCAGCAATGGCGAACTCATCCTTCTGCCAACCAGCCTCAACCCCTTCGACGACATGGACCTAGACTTGGGTTGGAACGAGGAAGAAGGCGATGTATGGGAGAGAGGGTGGGACCTGACGAGGCCGTCACGTGATGGTGAGGCACTGGAGAACGAGCTGAACGCGGAGCTGCATGGAGGGTTGAAGGTCACGGACAGGTCGAAGGGTAGCTCTCCTCTGAGAGGGACCCTGGAGCGCATATGTGGCTCATCACCGCTGAAGACGTTGGGAAAACTGAGCAAGGGGCTGCGCATGACTGGACGAAACGTGTGGAGCAACACCCTGCCGGCCACGCCCAATACCGGGAAGGAGAAGAAGAAGAAGAAGAATCACAGGAGACCTTCCGAGGAGATCATGACCTTGCTGAGGTCAGTGAATTATTCATATATAAAAATCGAGATCACATAAGCGATTGCAAGAAGATTGTTAGCTTCGTATTTTAGTGGAAAACTAAAGAAGCAAACTTTAGACACCATAAGTGTCATGGCTGATCAACCACCCGCCAGACCAGGTGGAATCGCTTGATAATGTACATTTCGTTTCTCACCATGACTTAAAACGGCACCCTCATTAGCACCACACACTGTCAGTAACGTTTTTTTTTTTTTTTTTTTTTTATAATTAGCGCTGATTGTGTGTGCGGTAGGTCTGTGTGGAAAGATTGTCTCTATTAATACCAGGTACATTGTTTCCCCTGGTGCGGTGGGTTGTGTCTCTCTCCCATCGTAAACACACAAACACACATCCGTTTGTTTATTTATAATACACAGAAAACCGTTTCGCAGGAGGGACACAATGAAACGCTCAGGTCATGTCCGTTCACCCCTACTGCTGCTTAATTAATTCTTATGGAGTTATTCAGGAAACTGGCTAAAAAACACACGCCTCGGGAAACACTCCTGGAGAGAGCAGATGAAATATTTGACTATAAAGTTATAGATCTGTGTAAATGGAGAGAGGGCTATGTTTAGGACTGCTGATGTAATGAGAAAGAATGCAGCTCCATTTCTACTCTTTCAGTGATCCTTCCTCCTTCTTTAATAGCAGTGTTTATACGGCGATTCTTTCTTCAAACTAACTAACGAATGTGTATGATCAGGCTCGAATTAAATGTGCATGAATCAACCCTAGTCAAGGATTTGACAAAATCGCTCATTTCTACCGAATTAAAGCAGCAGTTTGTAATGTTTAGTGCCCTCTGTTACCTGCGAGGTGAATTGCAATTACAGTAAAAACACTAGACCGGCCCCACCCCTGCTGCCTAAACAGTATATCCCTAGTGAGCTGGTTTTACGCAAAACCAGGTAGCGGCCAGCAGCTGTTTTCCTTAAGGTGGCTGAGCTCATTTCTGGCCCTGAAAATTTTAAACGGAAGCTTACATTTACAGATGTTGCACATCACCGATTTTGTAAGGTCTCGGTTCAATGATATGATATGTTAGAGGTACAATGTCAAAAAAATAAAATACAAACTGCACCTTTAAGTTTAAAGTTCAAAGTGCAATTCTATTATCATGCCTTCTGAAAGGGATGGAGAGTTATGAGCGTGGATTGATAACTAATTCCAAGATGCCTTTATAGTGTTATAACGTTTTACTACACAGTGAAGAAATTGAAGGGTTTGAGGCAAAGTGAAGGATTTGTGGTAAGACACACTTTCATTACTTATTGCTCCAGGACATAACAAGAAACACACTCAGGACACCAAATATGCCTTGGCTGCTCGTTTACATTTAGGGGAAAGGGGAACATTGTCTACGTAAGTGTGATCTTTTGCCAAACAATTCCACTTTCCCACAGAGAACTGAACCCTGGCACTGGAGTGTTCTATCACATTTAACGGCATCGTCTTGGAAAATCTGTAAAGATAATGCGACGTCTCACAATTGTGCTGTTGCGCTTGTCATACTTGTCATACTGCTGTCTTCACCTCACCTGTCCCTCCGTCTATTCCCTCTGTCCAGGCTGGCCGGGCGGAGGAAGAAGAGCGAGCGGAGGAAGAGTCTTCCAGAGGGGGAGGTGAATGGTGAGGATGACGAGGATGCCGACCGCCGACCCTCGTTCCTGCGAAGCCTGAGCAAACTCCGTGGAGACTCTCTCACCAGCCGCGACTCACAGGAGGCTGAGCGGGAGAGCCCAGAGGAAGAGACGCCCATCAAACGCCGGGAGCCACTCTCAGGTGAGAACCTTCGGAATGTCAGAAGGGTTGAACGTGCTCGACTACAATGGGGTCGAACGGATTCTGAATAATGACTTCACGCAAGAAAACAAACAAGGATATTGAGAGTGGGAAACTGAGAGAGAGAGAGAGAGAGACAACATGCATCTGACCTGACCCTCATCTTTCCTCAGCATGTTTACCTTGTTGTTCTGTAGTCAGCACATCAGAATGAACAAGCGCAAGGTCCTGACCCGACTGACGCCTTCTTTTCTTAATTGTCCGAGTGAGACAGAAAGAGCGTTGACCGGAATGCTTAAACGAAACCGAATTGCATGAGCAGAAGTTTGTACACCTGTGAACCCTGAGCCCATTATTGGCAGCCCATCGATGTGTGTTTGGATTGCTAACAAGCCGGAAGTCTGTTCCGTCTACAGCTGGAGACTTCATCGCCTCACCCACAATGCTTTGCTCCTAATAAGTAGCTCGAGGTCTTAGGGTCCTTCTGAGTCATTGGCAATCAACTCGCGAAAACCAGGAAACGACGTACGTTCACTGCGCTGCGGAGTTGCACATCCAGATAAGACTCTCGCCAGAAGCTGCGTCAATGATCAGAGTGTTCTAATTGCGAGAATACCCTTAATGACAAATCAACACACTTTCACACAGTACATAATGTATTTCTCACACGCCGGACACAATTTTAAAATCACATTATTCGATTTTCATACACCTCACTGCTAGCTTTTAACCAGTGCACACGGTGATGGTGTTGGAGTAAACTGGCCCACTCTGATTAACTGGGGTCTGCCTCTGAGGACGTCCAGGACCCAGTCACCGACGGGTGAATCAAGTCCGAGGTCCCTGAGCTTGGAGGCCAGCCTGTGTCGACTATGGTATTGAAAGCTGAACTATGGTCTATAAACAGCAGCCTCACATTGTTGCTGTTGGTGTAGGTGAGGGTGGTGTGTAGGATGTGAGAGATGTCCTCCTCGGACCTACTGGGCGGTAGATGAACTCTAGTGGGTCGATGGTGACAGGGATAGAGGAGCAGATGGAGTTTTTGATAAGCCTCCTAAAAACATTCATGTCAAGTGATGTGAGGACTACAGGACAATAGTTATTTAGGGAAGAGGACTTATTGTTCTTTGGCACAGGAATAACAACAGGGACCCGTTGAAGATGGCATTGAACGACCCAGCTAGCTGATCAGCACAGGATTTCAGTCAGGGCCGACTGCTTTCCTGATGTTCACACGCTTCAGAACCTTCCAATGCCGCACTGTACTTGCTCATATTCCCCGACATGAGCCCGGCATTGTATATCCTCCCATGATTCCTGGTTGGAGAAATGGTTGAAGGGCATGAGTTTGAGATCATATATGGACGTCCCACTCAATAATATACCAGTTCTGAGAAATAAATAGACCTGACTGTATGGTGTAAACATTTCATAGGTCGTTTTGATATAAAAAAAAAAAACGTTTTATAGAAATTTCTTAATTCATTTCTCTTCTTTGTTCAGTCCTCGAAATCCTGCAGCTGGTGAATCAGCGAGACCTTCTGCTGGCTGACGCCCACATCCAAGAGTTGGAGAGAGAGTGCGAACTCGACCCCACACTTTTTCAAAGCCTGCCCACCACCCCCACAGCCATTGCTACAACCCCTCCCACTCCGTCGTCCCCTCTGTGGCTCTCCCTGGCAGGCCAGTGTGATGATGAGACTCCAAGTGCCTGGGATGCGAGCCTGAGAAAAGTTAAAGATGTCGAGTTGCTCTATGAGGCACTGCAGAGAGAGATGTGGGATGTGGTGCGCGAGTCCCTACGGCAACCATGTGCCGGCCCCCAGCTTGGCCTAGTCGTTCTTGTGATCCAGCAGGAGGAGCACACCGACTGTGTCTGGGCCCTGCGCCAGGAGGCTCAATCCGAGCACCGTGATGGGGCCCAGACTGACCTGCATGAGAGGACCCACTCTGACCAGCGCCAGGAGGCCCAGTCCAACCTGTTTGAGGGGATCCGTTCCAGCAAGCGTCCCCGGAGGATGAGGCAAAAGTGGGCGGAGGCAGTAGGAGAGGCTGCTGATTGGTCACTCCCACAGCCTGGGGGTATCACAGCAGGACAGATGGGCACGTTCCTGGATCGGCTAAGAGGCCGAGTGGTGGAAGACATGGACGCTGTGAGGAGGAATGTGGTAAGAGTGTATCCAAAGGAGTTCTCTGTGTTTCAGGTGTACATGCAGAGCTACCACAGAGGCGTGGCCAAACGTCTCCGAACCATCACTGCGGGGCAAGTGCAGATCACCGATATCTACTCACTGCTTGACTGGGTCTACAACATCTACAACAGGTAGACCTTCACCCACCATTTTCCCTGTGAATCGATTGCTAACCACATATTAATAAGCCCGGTCTTTGGGTTTGGCACCTGCACCTTAAACTGCACTTTTAAGGAATTCTGAAAATAATAATATACATGACATTTCAAATATTACACATCATCAGTTTCCCTATGTTTAGACTGAGTTCTATATAACGTGCATGTACGTGCACCTACACATTTACACAGCTTGTCAATCCTGGGCTGTACCATTCCGGCTGACTGTAGGGGTGTGTTGCAGGGACGTGCTGGGCACGGTGGGTGCTATGGGGTCTGTAGACTGTGGAGCTCTCGAGCCACTGCTTCCTGCCGAGTTCATGGACAGATTGGAACAAGAGTGTCTTGACACCATCTGGGTACACACACACACACACACACACACACACACACACACACACACACACACACACAGACCCATTCAGTGTACACACTAACCCACTGTATATAGACGCAAATCCAAAGTAGAAGGGGAATTTCAGTTCAGTACAATGGACAGTGTGATAAGTAGTTTAAGTTAATGAGAGGAAACATCAGTGCTAAAGCTCCTGCTAATATGTAATTACAGTCTCCATGGTGCATTACGAGGTTAACATTAACTGCCGGGAGCTTTATAGCAATTATGTAGAGATTGTAATTAATTAGAGTAAATTACTGTGTGTTTGTGTGTGTGTGTGTTTGTGTGTGTGTGAGTAGGATAAGGTAACTATGGAGCTCTCTCAGGTTCTGGAGGATGAGGAGAAGCGGTGGACGCAGACGTTACACATCGAGGAGTACCAGTCTGGCCTCGCACGCTCAATCATACAGGTAACACAAACACATATACATGTGTGTGAATGTGTGCGTATCTAGCTAAACGTTTTCATGCAGACTGTTTCATTAGCGTGTGTGAAATTTGCCCATTTGTTAGTGTTTATATTCATATGGGGAGGTACGCTATCGTTACCATTATCGTAGGCTATCCTCACATAACTTCAGAGGTCAAATAGTGGTGCTTTTGGAAATTAGTGCGAGTGATTGGACATTATTATTACTGTGAGTGATTGGACATTATTATCACTGTGAGTGATCGGACATTATTATCACTGTGAGTGATTGGACATTATTATTATTGGGAGTGATCAGAGATTGCTATTAGCATGAGCGGTTGGACATTGTTATTACAGTCAGTGATGGGACACTGTTATCACCGTGAGTGATCAGACATTATTATTACCATGAATGATGGGACACTGTTATCACTGTGAGTGATCAGACTTTATTGAGTGAGTGAACATTATTGCCGTGAGTGACAGACATTATTATTAATGTGCATAATCATAATCATAATGTGTGTGTTGTCAGAGGCTGAAGGTGGACCTGGACAGATCGACAGGTGTCAGTCAGCCTTTGGGAGCTCGAGTGGCCCGGTGCACTCTCAAAGGGTTAGCCGACTTCCTCCACAGGTGAGGATGATGATGATGATGGTGATTATCCATCCATCCATCCATCCATCCATCTTCTACCGCTTATTCCTTCTTCAGGGTCGCGAGGACCCTGGAGCCTATCCCAGGAATCATCGGGCACAAGGCGGGGTACACCCTGGACAGGGTTCCAGTGATGATGGTTATAGTGTGTGTTATTTTTGATGATCATCTTTGTGTGTCTTTAGTTTCCAGAGAAAGGTGGAGATGTTTCACGAGACTCAGGCGGAGTTCGGGGATCGAGCTGACGGTTACGTGTCCCGCACCATCGCGCTGGCCAACTGCGTCCCTCCCTTCAGGTCAGTTAAGGAGCTCTCCTGATTGCACACCTCTGTTATCTAAACCAAACACACACACACACACACACACACACACACACACCATTTCAAATGTAGTGTAATCTGTGACTTGTGTGTTGTGTGTTGTGTGTGTGTGTGTGTGTGTGTGTGTGTGTGTGTGTAGGAACTTTGTGGAGCGCTGTCGGCAGTGTGACCCCCTCGGCAGTGAAGACTCCTCCCACAGAGCGCACTCATCACTCGACCGCATCATCAACCAGTCAGTACGAGTTCTCACCGAAAGACTGTTCGAAAGCATTAGGGTAAGATACACACACACACACACACACACGTGAATAAGATTTTGTGCATGCCCTTGTGTGTGCTGTCTAACAGTGTGTGTTCTCTGCCCTGTAGCCCTTCTTTGATAAACTGCTCAGAAAGAAATGGCTGAACAACACAGAGGCGTATGAGAGCATCGAGGCCTCCATCAAACAGCACTTTAAAAAGTTCCGCAGGATGGACTGTCCTCCCTATCAGGTACCACACACACACACACACAGATTTTTCTTAGTGCAATGTTACAAAATGTCATAGCTAGCTACAATACTATAGAAAAAACATCTGACAACAAACTGGATCTTTCACTAAAATTCTAGTGTACTGCATCAGTTTGATTGATTCAAATCAAACAGATTCATGATGAACTGACTCACTGACTTATTAAATTACTGACTTGTTTAGTGACTTTCTGTGTCACTGACTCACTGCTCTATTGACTCATTGACTTATTGATGTAATGACTCATTGATTTATTGCCGTATTGACTCATTGATTTATTGACTTGTTCACCTTTACGTATTGACTCATTGACTTGTTCACTTATTATCTTGTTGAGTCGTAGATGTATTGACTCATAGACGTATTGACTCATTGACCTATTGACTCATAGACGTATTGACTCATTGACCTGTTGACTCGTAGACGTATTGACTCACTGACCTGTTGACTCATAGATGTATTGACTCATTGACCTATTGACTCGTAGATGTATTGACTCATTGACCTATTGACTTGTACACGTATTGACTCATTGACCTATTGACTTGGACACGTAATGACTCATTGACCTGTTGACTCATGGACGTATTGACTCACTGACCTGTTGACTCGTAGATGTATTGACTCATTGACCTATTGCTCGTAGACGTATTGACTCATTGACCTATTGACTCATGGACTTATTGACCTGCTGACTCGTTGACGTATTGACTCATTGAACTATTGACTCGTAGACGTATTGACTCATTGACCTGTTGACTCATAGACATATTGACTCATTGACTCGTAGACGTATTGACTCATTGTCCTATTGACTCGTAGACGTATTGACTCATTGAACTATTGACTCGTAGACGTATTAACTCATTGACCTGTTGACTCATAGACATATTGACTCATTGACTCGTAGACGTATTGACTCATTGTCCTATTGACTCGTAGACGTATTGACTCATTGAACTATTGACTCGTAGATGTATTGACTTATTGACCTATTGACTCATGGACTTGTTGACCTACTGACTCGTAGACGTATTGACTTACTGACCTATTGACTCGTAGACATATTGACTGATTGACCTATTGACTCGTAGATATATTGACTTATTGACCTATTGACTCATGGACTTGTTGATCTGTTGACTCATTGATGTATTGACTCATTGACCTATTGACTCATAGACGTATTCACTCATTGACTCGTAGATGTATTGACTTATTGACCTATTGACTCATGGACTTGTTGACCTGTTGACCCGTTGACGTATTGACTCATCGACCTATTGACTCGTAGGTGTACAGTATTGACTTATTGACCTATTGACTCATGTAATTGTTGACCTGTTGACTCATTGATGTATTGACTCATTGACCTGTTGACTCGTAGACGTATTGACTCATCGACCTATTGACTCGTAGACGTATTGACTCATTGACCTATTGACTCATGGACTTGTTGACTCGTTGACGTATTGACTCATCGACCTATTGACTCGTAGACGTATTGACTCCTAGACGTATTGACTCATTCACTAAATGACTTGATTCATTGACTCGTAACTGATTGATCGGCAGACTCTGGTGAACGAGGTGCACAGGCGGGTCATGGTGGAATACGTGCGTGCAATCATGAGGGGGCGGGTCATCTGCACGTCACTCAAAATGAGGAAGAGACTCGCATTCCGACTGCAGGACGAGGCCAGACAGCTTAAAGCACTTTTTAAAGACCTGGTACACACACACACACACACACACACACACACACACACACGATAGAATCATATACATATACAGATCATTGTGTTCCCTTGACCTTGTTGTACAATCAAACATTCATTTCAGAACCTCAGCGTGGACCCTGAACTGTTTTTTTCTTTTTCCGAGTGCATGAGCAGCGCCATTCTTATCTGTCCGGTGCTTCACTTAAATCACCCGTCCATCATCTTAACAGAAAACAGGAAGTGGGCTGCTCGGGCACTTCCTGCTGGCTGTCTTTGAAAGCTTTCTGTTGCTAGGGCTGTTTTCGTGGAAATGCCCACACAGGCTTTTACTTCCACAGAGGATATTTTGTGTGTGGACGAGATACATAGAGAGAGAGAGAGAGAGAGAGGGAGAGAGAGAGAGAGAGAGAGAGAGAGAGAGAGAGTGAGAGTGAGTGTCGGAGGATATTTATAGCTCATGTTTATGTGAAACTTCTCTTTGGAGCTGAAAGGGGTTAGAATCGGACACAGAGGAGCCCTGTAGGGGAACGTGAAACTCCAAACTCCCAACATACAAGATACATCTCTCTCTCTC
>JAOUWY010000048.1:17021938-17032669 GCA_025728095.1 Prietella phreatophila | reverse complement strand
TCCCAAACACAACCTCTGGATATGATGCTGAGCATGTGCACTCAACTTCTTTGTTCGACCTCGTCGAGGCCTGTTCTCTGTCCTGACTAACACTGGAGACTCCTTCTGTAGAAATGTAAAACAGTAACTTTTGTAAACCAGTTGATTAGCATCTGTCCTACAAGCCCCAATTAATGATGCCGTCGCTATAGAGACGATAACGGATTAGAAAGAGCGGTAATATAAACTTGTGATTTGGAGTCGCAGTAGTGTCGGGGCCGTGTCCGGCTAGACGTCAAGATCTCTAGATCTGAATAGAGTCTCGTGTGATTTTACCGACAGACGTTTCTAACCCCAGCCGTGATAAAGGCCCGTGAGAAATAAGTAGCGGCACAGGAGTAAATAAAACGAGATTTTTCAGACGGGGATTACTAATCGCTTTTATTTAAAGAACCAAAACATCACTTTAATTATCTTGTGTAATTTGCCATTAAAGAGCTTAAACAATTTTTTTTAAAAAACGAACATAAACACTACATTTGTACAAAAAAAAAAAAAAGCTCCATTGTAGTACATTTTGAAGGGGGTCATCATCATCATCATGGGGTCAGTTAGCATTCTGGGCCGTAGAGAAGCACAGCTTCAGAGTGAAGGGGTACGGTCCGGCTAAAGAGAGAAAAGAAAGAGTGGTTTTATTTCCCGTAAATCCGCCGCCGAGACGGACGCGGGAAGGACGGATACGTACTGGGGTTTTTCATTTGGTAGTGGTTCATTACGGAGAGAGCTTCCATCGCGTCGTTGACCGTCTCCCACTCCAACAGACCGGATGCACTCCTCTCACCTGCAGCGCCAACACACAGAAACCCACCGTACTTACGTTAAAAAAAGAGAAGACTGCGGATTACACGCCACCCCGGATATTAAAGACTTCTATCACGATCGGACAGAAGCTGGACGGATTCTGCGATTCGTGTTTGTCCTGCAGATCCTGGCAGTGTGGACACCACCTTTAATCCTCCAGATGGGCACAGGAGTACAGTGCAGATGTGCACGACAGTCATGTCAGACCATACATTGTTTTACTCGAGCGCTCACTTACTTTTTCCCGTGAAAAGTTTCACGCTGCTCGGCGGCTTTATGCCGAGCTCTTCGCTGATCTGTAGAAGAAGGGGAAAAGGGGGGAGGAGTTTAATTTCGGTTTGTGCCGCGCTAAAAAAAAAAATAAAACCTGCCGAAAGGGTAAAATGAGAGAGAGTAGGGTTGAACTGTTCCACACGCTTACATCACGTACCTGGGCGAAGATCTCGGTCGAGCTATCCGGCTGGCCGTTGAAGAAATGCAGGACGTTGCTGGGCCTCTGGATGCGGTTCTTGGCCGCCTGTTCGGCGGTGCTGAAGCGGTTGTTCCTGCTGCCGTGGAAATCCTTAAAGCTGGTGCTGCCGTCCTCCAGCTGATACGACTGCCCGGGGATGATGGCCTGCTGCTTCGATACGCTGCAGCACAAGAGATCGCATGTGTCGAATACAGTATAGAACACGGGTGTGTGTGTGTGTGTGTGTGTGCTGGATCAGGAGAGACATACCAAATGTTGAGCTTCTGTTCGAAGAGCATGGTGTGGTTGAGATGAGAAATGGCTCGCTCCACTGCGTAACAGTCCCCCATCTCCACCATGGCAGCACCGGGCTTACTCTTCATGAACTTCACCTGCGTACGCACGGGCGTGCATTACTCGCTCGGTGCGGCGGAAACATTTTTTTTTCCCTACGACTGGTGAAACGCTTCAACTCACCCTCTCGACGTTGCCATAAAGACAGAAGATGTTGAAAATGCGGTCGGCGTTGATCTTGAACGGGTCGAGGCCGTAAACCATGATGACGGGAGAGTCGGCCTGGGCGGTGTATTCGGGCGGAGGGCCGTGGCCATACTGAGGGCCTCCGTACCGAGGGCCGCCACGGGTCCGGCCCAGAGGTGGGCCCATCCTCCGGCCCTCGTAGTGCGGGGGAGGGGGGCCGTACGTCTCGTCGTAGTGACCGTAACCGCTCTGAGGACCGCCTGCGGGAAAGAGTCCAGCGTGAAGGAAACGCCATCGCTACGCGGATGACCCTGCGCTAGTCGGCCCTTCTTTAGAACTGTAGCTACACCGACATCTCAGCACATCTAGACAGATCTAGAATGATTAGACACGCATGCAAACAAAAAGTAGCAAAGGGGCCATTTCTCGCCAGATGATCCCGGTCGAGTTTACGATCCCGGGTGGGTGACTGTGTGCAGAGCGCGGCCATGCGCAGAAGATGCACCGTTAAAGCTTCCCCGTCATTAGCGTGGGCGGGGCTTAGTACCGCAAGAGTGTGAGTGAGTGAGTGATGGTGACTAACCATATTCGGGGGGGTGGTCTCCGAGCAGAGCTGGCTGCCTCTGGCGCTTGTTTGGATTTGTAGTGGGGTCTGAGAGAGGACAGACACACACACACACACACACACACACACACACACACACGAGCCAATCAGCTTGAGGGGGACGCACACGAGAACCAAATCAGATTAATACAGGCTAAAGAGGGCGGGGCAGAGTGCAGTTGTGACTGGCATGCAGGAGAGCCTACGACTGCGTTAGCTGTAAACACCACATGGTGGGGCAGCGTCTACACACACACCATGTTAAAGATGCTGAGATGAGATTAGCGCTGTAAAGACATGTTTACAGGTTGGTTTATCGCTCCGTACACATTTGCTTTTTTTAGAAATCTCACGCAAACACACCTTGAGAACTGTTCCAATTGCCGTCTGAATCAGCATCTGTACAGACACAGGTATACACACGTCAGACATGCATGAAAAAGCAACACAGGGAAAAGAAAATGAACATCTTTACAGGAAAGAAAAAAAAAAAAAAGACGCACTTCTGCAGATCAAAAGATCTAAATCAGGTAGGAGAACTACTTCTTTAGCGTACCTCACCACCTACGCGCACATCGCACTTGTTCACATACTTTTGCTCATGACTATTTTACTGTTCGCGATTAACCTAGCTAGCGAACGGGTCATTCAGAGGTTGTTGTTTGTTGTTTTTTTTTACACACACACACAAACACACGTCGAAGTGACGGCTAAGTCCACCACGTTCTGTCGAAACTCTAATCCTATTGGACACCGGTGCAGGTCCGCTCCCCCAGCGCGGGTGTTTGGGAACTAACCGCTAACGGCTCGCGGCCCAAGTACAAGAGATGAGCTCGCATATCTCGCCAGATCCAGAGGTTACACGTTAACTTGTTGGATGAGCGCCAGAACTCTAGTCATAGCTGGCATTTCCCCACCTACGAACTGAGGAGGTTGGACGTCAACACGCGTTTTTAAATCCAGGACACGTGAACCCAACCGTGCTGCTCATGCTGTGTCACAGGGCACCATAACACACTCGGAGGAAAGCACTATCCGCCCTCTTCCACATACACGAGCGTGCGCACGGTATTCCGCCCGTCCCACCCGCAGAGCAGGACCGACATCGTCGCCGGGATCCTACCCGGTGATGCCCGGCCTAACACCCTGAAAACAACGGACTGCGACGGCTCTGCGAGTCTGGGCAAAAACGTTTAAGTCTGCGGCTGAAGGTCTTCTTTCTTGGACCACGGGTCCACAGGGTATCAGGAACAGCGTGAAAACATTTTCTTATGATTCAGCAGCACAAAAACAATTAGACGCCACGGCGTTATGCAATCTGAGCCCTCATTGCTTCATGTTTAACCAAAAAACAACACAAAAAAAACCATGTTCCCTTAAAGCCCATCAGAATGCAGTTAATGAAAATGAAGACGGCACCTTGATGTTTTTAGTGTGTAGAGTGGGAATCGTCTTTATTCGAGGCATTAAGAGGTCTTTCAGCAGACACGCCAAGCATGGCTAGCAACGGGTTTAAAAAGGCCAACTCATGCTGTATGCAAGCTGCCAGGGCTGAAAGGCCACACAACTGGCACGGATCAGCAAGTCAGGGTGTTTTTGACGGCAGTACTTACTTACAGTGGCACGAGAATCCGACGTGTGACCGGGGCGAACGGGCGGCGCCTCGCCCGCAAACCCGTTCCTTTGACCCGAAGGTCCGATTCCCGGGCATCGGATTGCGTTCGTCCTTTTTGCGCGATACTTAGACTTCCGAGTGCTTTGAGGCTGCCTCGAGTGTTTCCCAGGCACACACACACAGAGTGCTTACCGTTCAGAAGGAGTGGCTGCAGGCACAGCGGCGGTTTTGAGGACAGACGCCACTGTAGCGGCCAAGCTAATCCGAACCTGTGTCACACGGAAGGCGTAACAGCAGTCAGAACATGAATCGCCGCTCGCAGGGTGAAAGAGTTAGCAAAGAGAGGGGAGGAGGAAAGTGAGAGAGAGAGTGAGGAGAGAAGATGGACAGAGAAGGACCTGACTCCTCAGAGAGAGAGAGAGAGAGAGGGGGGGGGGCTTAAGGGAGGATGACGTGGCTCTAGCTACATGTTCGGTGCTCGTGTCTTCATGTACACTTCAGTGATCCTTTCCATGTGCTGTAAATGTGGTGTTGGCCGCAGTGGTGTCCCGGTGGGATACTGTGATGCTCGATGTGTTCTCATGACCATGTCGAGGCTCGGTGTGCACTACGTCTGTGCGGTGTCTATGACGAATGGAACCTACAGGGTGTGACGTCGTGACATGCTCTATAGTTCATCGCGTCTATAGAGAAAAGGCCTGCTGGGTGTGGTGAGCAATGACGGGGTCTCGACTCGGCGGCGTGGGGAGTGTCTGCTCGGCATGTCGAATTAGAAGTGCGGTGATCCTGACGTAATGTGCACTGATGATCCCGGAGCGGTGTGTCGTCCTGCCGTGTCATGACAACCTCGGTGTGGTGCGGCGACAGCCTCGGACTCTGTGTGCTGGTGTGGTAATGTGAGCTCGGCGTGATGTGGCAAAAAGCTCTGACCCTGGTGATGCTCAGATCTTGGGAGTGGAATGGTCTGCTCAGAACTCAAAAACGTGGAGCGATGGCAGCGCCAAAAAAGAAAGGAGAAAAAAAAAAAAAAAAAAGGAGCCCGCACACCAAAGAAACAAGACATTAAGACAGCGAACAGGGAGAATAAACACAAGGTATGATCCTCCCACCTCTTCGTACAATCTGCCTCAGTGTCTGCATGTCATGTTTGCCGGTTGACTTGTGGTGACGTGTTAAGGGGAGGGGCGAAAAAATATATCTTCTGTGATTGGCTGCAACGTATAAGCCAACAAAGAAAAGTGACCATCCCCCAGACATGGTGCTAAATCAGAGAGGGTAGTCGTCTTGGCGAGGAGAAGAGACGTGTTTCTGTTCCGTGTAAATTTGGCATGGACGTCTTTGAGGGGTTTCTGTTCCATGTGATGTTTGACGGTGAAGATGTGCCTCCATGCGATTATTCCACGGTGTTTTGTTTGAAGAGTAGCATGTTGCGGTGTGTTGTTTTCCGAAGAATGCTGATTATGAATGCCGCTTGACAAATGTCCTATGCGTTTTATATCATGGACCCCCCCCCCCCCAACAAATGACCGAAATGTTCGGCAGGCACCGACGTTACGTTCCCTTAACAATTGTTAGTGGAAAGGAACCAATCATCCGTGCTCGACTAATAATCAGTTCTGCGACCTGAATGACGGAAACCCTTCGCCCAGCACCTGTAGACCATCAAAGCCGATAAATACCCTACGAAACATCTCCGTTTCAGATCTTATTCTAGACAGAGCCTTAAGCTCCAGTACCCACCCGGTCGAGCTTTACGTCAGGACGGCTAAACCAGCCAGTTCATAAAACACTAGACTTAAATAAGAACAAGGGACCAGTTAGTTAGCGTGCTCAGATTAGCACAAAACTAAGTGGTCCTTTGGTCTCAAAGCATTCAGGAAGGCGTTTTCCTTCAAAAGAAAAGTCATCAAATATACAGCACAAGTCTCCACCATGTTGTGTGCTCTGGGTGCAGCGCCATGCGGAGTGACCGACAGTCAGCGAGGGAAGGGAGGGTTCCTCTACCGAGCGTGACGCATGCTTGTGTGTTTCGAAACGACACGGGTGACATGCGAATTGGTGGTGAAAACACATACCAGAGGCTAAAGTGCTTGCGTGTCAGCTTGTGCGTACCATAAAAGATTGAACTGAGTGTGTGTGTGTGTGTGTGTGTGTGTGTGTGTGCGCGCACGCGCATGAAATAAAATGAGCTGACGTGACCCCACTATGAAGTGCCCGTTTTGTGAATTCCACAGTGATGTCACTACAGGAAGCTTGACCACGTAACTACCCCCAGGAACAGTGCGCATGTGCTGTACCTTGGCCGCTCAGAGTCGGGTTGGTGTAATCCCAAGTGTCCTGGTCGTTCTTGAACACGTTGAGTCGAGTCGGCTGCAGAGGAAATGGAAAAAACAAAAACAACTGACTATGATAAAAATTACTCAAAAAATAAAAATCCACACGACCAAGACAACACAATTAGGAGGCTTTGCCCAAACTTGGCACGCGCTGATCACTGACCTTGGCGTATTCGATTTTGAGGGTGCAGCAGCCAGAGTAGATGTCCGCGCCGTTGAGGGACGCTTTCGCCCTCTGAGCGCTTTGGACCGAATCAAACGTGGGCGCCGAGTTAAGGAATCCACAAGGCGTGGGCTTTCACTTCTACGACAGAGTGACGAACTTGTGTGTGTGTGTGTGTGTGTGTGTGTGTATATATATATATATATATATATATATATAAAAAAGGCAAACAAAAGCCCGCCCATACGATACATCATAACCCGACACGTACGGTCGATTCTAACCCGTTCGACACCTAACACCTCAGGATTTGGTGTTAGACGTCATGTGACGCATCGAATCAGAGTTTACGAAAGGATATTCCACCATGGCCTGGACGCCGTTCTTCCTGAAGATCACGATCCTCTGGACGGGGCCGCAGTTATTACAGATGGTGTACAAAACGTCCTGCGGACCACAAGCAACACGGTTAAAAACGACACGCTCTCATCCAGGCACGCACATACACACACGGAATACTTCAGGGTTACATTACCGAGGTAATCGGGTAGATGGGGTTCATGATGGTGAAGAGGAGTATGTTGTTGACGCTGGGGGCGTCGCCCGAGTCCCCAGGGCGAGAGATCTTCTGACTGGTGGAATAGTTGATGTAGCAGGGACGCCCGGCAATGTACACCTGGTTATCGTTGGCGTACGTCACCGCGTTGCACGAGCCACCCATGTCCTCGTACTCCACCAGGGCCTGGCGCTTGTTCGGCATCAGCACCACATAGCTACACACACACACACACACACACACACACACACACACACACACGTATGATCAAGGGGGTCTGTTCAAACGGAACAAACACCACGTGAAACGCGCCCTCTCTGTATTGTACCTGATGGTGCCGAACTCCCGCAGCGCCTCCACCAGGTCAGACTCAGTAATGCCGTCCACCAGACCCCTAATGTGCACCACCAGCGACGGCAGGGGCTTATGAGGGTCCTCATAAACCTCCTAAAACACACACACACAGTTCAGAGGTCAATACGAAGAGAAATAACGACTGGTTTTATCAACTATAACATCGGGAAACATTTACGCAAGTGGTGCTGCACACAAAGACTTTTAATATGCGACTGAGCAAAATAAACCAGATATTATATTTCACATAAATTGCGCTTCCTGGTGTCAGAAACATATTCTTGTAACTCTATAAACGCGCGTATATATATATATATATATATATATATATATATATATATATAGAGTGTAGTATCCAGGCCTCCATGCTAGCGCGCTAACGATAACGCGGCTACGAGAACAATAAGCGCTGAGCGAATCACACCCCGCTAGCGTGTTAGCATCGCGTCTCGCGGCCTCGCGCTCTGCTCATACACAACAGATTTCATTTCGTCTTCTACCGGAACCGGACATGAATGCCGGTGTATTCAGACATGCGTACCGTGGTCATCCCGTCGCCGTCCGTTTTCTGCCTTTTAGTGGCTCTTCCTCCCTCGCTGTAATAACGACTCGTTGCGGCAGCCATCTTGTCCCGAACACAGCTTTTTTTAAAATGGGAGCGGAAGGACGGAAGCTCCAGAGAGGACAAACTGCGAACCGGAAAACTGTGACGAGGATCCGACTGCAAAAGCACAAAATCCAAGGGGCGGGGCACTGACGCGTTCGGACTCCTCCCGTGCCGCGTTTTCATTGGTTCGGGCTCAGAATCCGAACACGCCCACACACACCCCCACCGCCATTATGTTGTTCTGATAGTGACGTAAATTTTTCAACGATTTTCACTCGAGGAAAAAAGAAAAAAAAGAGCTCAGATGTATAAATATTAAATATTAAGACATGTATAGTAAAACCTAAAACGTTATACAGTTGCAACTATAAAAAAAAAAAAACACATTGACTGTACTTTTGAATCAAACGCCATTTTCTTCACATTTGACATGGTGATTTTTACAAAACATTTTTAATGCAGATAAATAAGCCACAAGCCACTGAAAATGACCACTTCAGACATCTTAAAAAGATGTTTATCACTCCAGTAAGATAGTTAATACTGTCAGCTAATACCAGCTAGCTGCGTTTCATCGGATATGAAACTACCGTACTATTCGATTAGTAGATGAACGAGTAGAAGAGCACGAAGAGACGAGAGAACAATGTCCTGTGGCTGTATGTCGTGGCGTTGCATTTAGATTTAAACACTACATTGTACACGGGCTCACTCCTGGCAGCCACTTTTCAGTGTTGTACTGTCCACCTGCAGTGCATTGTGGGCAACACGCAGTCCCATAGCCAGTTCTATAACGTCTGGGACGTTTCTTAAAACGGCTGACGTTCCAACACACATCATCTGCAGCGATTGTGATGAACACAAAATGGCTGCCCATATCCTTTGTAGTGCACTAAGAAAGAGCTCAACGACATGAGGCTTTCAGGATGAAGCGATCATTGTTCAGTGTGTTCAGTATCCTGCTTTGTGATTGGCTGGATTTCAGGGGAGGTGGAGAGCTTCGCCACTCTGTTGGCCAGCCGCTGCAGAACGAGATCAGCCGTGCTGCTGAGACTGTGCTGTAGAGGGAGAGAGAAGGAAACAAATATGACGAATGAGTGAACAAATCAGACAGCACATTATGGGGGGTTAGAATGCTAAGGAAGAATGCACATTAGAATGCTAAGGAAGTCTAAGGGTGTTTCACATTTCTTATTTGTGCATCCCCGTTTCCTTTCCTTGTGTCTTAACTCCACCCCCTTAGGATGTGAGGAGAGGGGAATCAAACCAAGTCAAATCAAATATCCTCTAAATATCCTCTCTCAAGCGTCACTTCAAAGCAACATCAATTAATATTATAATAATAATAATAATAATAATGAGAAGAAGAAGGGACCTAAAACCGAACCTTGTGGGACACCATATTGCACTATTTCAGGCTGAAAGAATGTTCATTTATACTAACAAACTAGTATCAGTAGGTTAAATAAGAGAAATAAATATTGAGAGAGGCAAACATGCACATTTTTTTTTATTTTTAAAGACATTTATTTTAACTTTAAAAAACTGGTATGAATTTCTGCATGAATTTACAGTGACCTGTAATATATGCAGTCCTTTTATGGTCAGAATGGCCAGCTCCTTCAATCCGTCCCCAGTCAGGTCTAGGTAGATGACTGACAGCAGGGGGCTCTTGAAGCTCCGCCTCCACATCAGTTGGAACTGCCCTTCGGTGCTGCTGGTAGGCTGCTGGAATTTGTAGCAGAGCAGGTCCTGTGAAGGAGAGAAGCAGGCACGCGTCTAGTGTGCGTGTAGCGTGCGTGTAGTGTGCGTCTAGTGTGCGTTTACCTACCAGTCCATACGTTCCTAGCAGCACCTCCAGCTGTCCGTCAAAGTCCAGGTCGATAAGGAGGGCACACAGCACAGCGTCACACTGATCGCTGCCCGCTAAACACACCGGCCTGCTCACACCACACCGCTCTACATCTCTGACCACACACACACATACACAAGCTTCACACTATATATGAAACGACCTCCTAACACACGCACTCAGAAGCAGAGCTGAATGATAATCAATAACATCAGCTGATGAGTTCATACATTTACAAATAAATGGGGTGCCAATAGTTTCAGTCAAACAAGGCATCTAAGGCTCACCTGTAGACCACCGCCATCTCTATAGTGCTGCTAACCAACAGGTTATACTCCATCACATGATCCCGCTGATCTTCTGTACACGTACACACACACGTGAGCTTACAAATATACCACAAACACATGCAACTTATACAGGACCATCACTCTCACACACACACACACACACACACACACACACACACACCATCTGTGTTGGTGTTCTGGGCCACCACCTTCAGAGGGAACAGTAAAACTGTGGATATGGGACTGTCCTGCTGCAAACGCCAACTCTGGAGGATCTCTAACACACACACACACACACACACACGCGTGAACTGTCACAAATAAAAGTGTATCCAATTCTGTGTGTATATAGTATTATGTCGATTGTGTGTGTGTTACCAGGTCCTCTTTGGTTGACGAGCGCGAGTCCCACACAGCCGTTCTGACAACCGAATGCCGTGAGCCGACGACCGTCGTCAGTACTCAAAATGTTCATCCACAACACACTGCACGCACGCACGCACGCGCACACACACACACACACACACACACACACACACACAGAGGAAACCCATGCAGACATGGGTAGAACACACACACACAC
>JAOUWY010000048.1:16736315-16749740 GCA_025728095.1 Prietella phreatophila | reverse complement strand
CACACACACACACACACACACACACACACACACACACACACACACACACACACACACACACACACACACAATCACCATACCACTCTCTCTCCACTGTTTATATTTAAACACAGTGCTGTTTAACGCTCAATTCTGATTGGTCAGGCAGTGCTGATTATTTTCATATAACCGCCTATTTTTCACTACTTTATCACATGCGTTGTTATATGAACACGTGCTCGTTCGTACATGTGATTATCCTGTCGGCCAATTGTCTGGCTGCAACACAACGCATAAAGTCGTATAGATATGGGTCAAGAGCTTTAGTTCATTTTCAAGTCAAACATCATGATGATCTCGCGGATTTTGACCACGGCATGGTCGTTGGTGCCAGTTTGAGTATTTTGGAAACCGCTGAGCTCCTGGGATTTTCCCACCAAGGAGTCTCTAGAGTGGTGCGGTAACACCGTAACTCAAATAAGCACTCATTACAACCACGCTGAGCTGAAAAGCAACACAGTCACTACAATTACATGGACAATAATCCAATACTAACCTGATTAATACAATACTCTGATAATACTACCATGTAAACAGCAATTTCTGATTAGCTTAACCTGACTAAAGTCATACTCGGAGTAATGACACGTATGGTAAGTAATAACGTGTGCCGTGAATCGATCTATGTTCTAAAACATGTAAAAACCAGAACATGAAAATGAATATTCTAAAAGCGTCTCGTGTAAACACCGTAATCAGAATATTGTCTTATTCAGAATAAGGTCAATGCTTAGATTATTGCTGTGCATGTTGAACCTTGAGGCGCGTGGGCTCCGATGGCGGAAGTTCACACTGGGTTCCACTCCGAGAACAGGAATCAGGAGACTACAGTGGGCAGAGTGACCGAAACTAGGCAGCTGAAGACGTGGGAAAAGTCGACCGCTTTCACCAAATATTCCTCAAGTTTACGAGTGCAGCGCCAATCGATCATTTAAACTTGCAGTTATATTTTCTAAGGTTCACATCAGCGAGTATACATACCTTCGTGTATATTCTCACACAATCGGGTTCTCTTACAGGAATGTTTTTCTGAATCGATCTCAAATGAGGCCTGGTGTGTGCGTGATGGTTCAGATTTTTTATTGGTCGCGGCTTTAAGA
The DNA here is from genome assembly GCA_025728095.1 of Prietella phreatophila. Taxonomy (NCBI): domain Eukaryota; kingdom Metazoa; phylum Chordata; class Actinopteri; order Siluriformes; family Ictaluridae; genus Prietella; species Prietella phreatophila. The sequence continues at coordinate 16,748,601 of JAOUWY010000048.1, read as the reverse complement.
TCCACGTCAGGTTAGGAATTCCAAATCGCACGACAAGCATTCCTATAACGTTACAAATTATTTTTTACGTCCTTGTCGCTTTACCACAAACAGCGAGGAGTTCTCGCCGACAAAACGCGCCGCCATCTTTAATTACACGCATCCTCCGATCGTACCCAAACAAAGCGTCCTCGCTCGAATGAACCCATCTGCGGATAACCCCGTTTACCGCGCCGTCCTCACACCTGAGGAAATTGCAAAAACTGTCCCTCGGTTACAGGCTTTATGACATTTGGGTAAAATGAGAATTTTTATAACGCATACGTTTGCTAAGCAAACGATGCGGGAGGTTTTGCAGTAATTATGTATACACAGTCCAACATGGTGCCTGAGGAAGTTAGCCACGATTGGACGTCATCGCATGGTTACCAGGTGTGATTAACGTTTATTGCTCACCCGAGCGTAAACAGTAGCACGTAGAAAGGGGGGTCATAAACATCAGAACATCATACATCACGGCCGAAACGAGATCAGATCAGACACTACAGTGTTATCACACTACAGCGGTGGTTCTCAAAAAAGCCAGGGGGTTCCTTTAACTGCTCAACCTCTTCCACCGACCCAAACAGTGTGGATTTATTTCACAAAAATATGTTATAAATGTGTCAAATAGTATTTTTTATTTGGAGCCATGGAGCTTTCCATCACTGAATTTCCGTTACTGTATACATTGGGTCTGAATCGACGTCGGTGCTTGGACCCCTAAATCTAATAATTGCGGGCTGTGATAAACAAAAACCCGGCAATGCGTCACAAACCCATTGTGTACCCCTTTCCCTCCCTCTTTCTCTCTCTCTCAATTTTTTTCGTCCCTCCTAATTATGCAAACAGAATGCCTTTAAAAACCTTACACTTCATGGTACCGCTGCAGTATTTGATTTCATGTCCAAATCACATAAGTAAGTACGTGATTCACTTTTATTTGAACAAAACGAACTACCTTCGAGACACCTCGTACAATTAGCCACGCTCTTTATTGTTGACGTATGGAAATAGACCACAGGCGGACGTGCAAGGTAAACACCAAGCGTGGACACCTGCAGCTCGTCAGCGGCTCTCTGGCAGTCGCGCATGTGCGCTGTTCACACGAATGATGACAGTCGGCTCTGAACCTCTGGCGCGTTAGGACAGCGCAGTAGCACGCTCATGCCCTCTCAGCTGTTGGGGTTTGTTTCCCCCCCCTCTTTTCTTTTCTAACCTAATCCACTGCGTGCACCTGGGTTACAAGGGACCCAAAGTTTAGTATTGTTCGGGAAACATCCATCGAGATTTCCAAACCGGGTGGGCGAGATGTGCAAAATTCCAGACGCAGGACGAGGAAACGGTCGGCTTTTACACTCTCCACCACCGGCTGGAAGACGGACAGGCGGACTTCTCGAATGGTAAGCGTCAACAACTTATCCTTCACCCAGAAATACATTTAGAGTAGCCCGTAAACCATTTTATAAAAAGCAAGAACCCAGTATTTTATCCCATGCATCGGATATTTCTTTCTATGCATCCATGAAAGGTTCGGATCGTCGCCTTTGAGGGTTTAAAAAATGTTTTTCCTTCAATTAAACATTTTTTAAAAGACACTTTCCGTGGATCTCCTCAGGAGTTCCCAAGCCTATGGGTCACCTTTAGATTGTGGTGTACATTTGAGAGGAAATCAACACCTTTCGTAACTTGGGAAGATAGAAATGTACCTGTACACCACATTTGCACCCTCAGAAAGAAAAAAAAAAAAGGGTACTAAACTGTGGGTCCATCGAGTGCACCTTTTACCTAGTAAAGCCCATGTAATGAATCTTCTTAAATCTTTACGGTTATCGAAACGGTTACTACGATCCAATTGTGCATCGCAAATCGTTTTTTAAAGCGTACTAGAATTGACGAAGATACATAAAGCTGTTCTTTTAAACAAGATCAGGAACGAGAAAGGGAACGGTTGAGCACCGTTAGTGTCTTGTATAAAAGAAGTACACATTTAACAAGTCAGACGCGTGTTCGGTTGGGGGGTCCGAGGTCGAATTTGAAAGAGTTCTCGTCGAGGTGAATTCGCCAAGGGGGGACGGTAGTAAAAGCGTTTTAATCATAAAGAATAAGCCTGTCTCTGGAAGAACAGGACACATGAATCACGCGAGAATGTTTGAAATGGCATTAGCGACAACACGGCCGTGACGAGGCAGAAGACGAATTAACCGTCAGCGTGGAGCATCAACCCAGACGCACTCTATTCCGGTTAAATAAACCGAGCGCGGTGGAAGGTTTACTGACCCACTTCAGTCTGGACTTTCGGGAACATGAATTTAAGCGACAGCATGGCACGCCACGCCAAGTTAGGAAAAACCACTCCGATATTATTCAGCGCACGACTTTGGACTCGTCCCTTCTCTCTCGATCTGAACATTTCTAGCAAAATCCTTGCCATAACGATATCTTGAGCCTCGTTGTATACGGATACGTGGTGAAACACTGCGGTCTAACGTACACCGCGTGCACGTCGGGGACGTCAAAGGCACGTGTGAAGCCCCCCACCCAGTTATTAAAAGACAACTTATCGTAAAGTAAATATGGCCAGGTTAATACGTGTCCGAGTCAACACGGTCCGAGTACATCAAACACACAGGGTACACGGAAGACGCTTCGGATTCTTAATGAACTCCGGCAAATGAATTCAGGACATGCCAAAAGGACAACAGTGACGTGGCGCAGATCTGGTTCTCGTTCGGGGAGTCGTTTTCGACGACGCGTCGAGCAGCGATCAGACGGACTATCGCTTATCTAGAATGAGGTGATAACGTCGGGTTTATCACGCGATAAAGGTTTGTTTCTTGTTTTAAAACAAGCAAGCCATGTGTGTCAATATTAATATCCACGCAAGCCTACAATCATCACAGACGTGCACGTTTGACGCGTGCGCGTAAAACGAAACTCCCGATTAAGCACGCTCGGTAATAAAAGCAAGCTTTCGCGGCTGTTGGGATTGCTCGTCGATTAAATGGAAATCGATCAGTAGTGGGGTAAAGGAAGCATGGAGGTTGCGGTGAGAATTCCAGCACGGTCGGCGTCCCGTCGTCACTCAGCTGCTAAGAGTTGTGCTGGGATTGGATTAGATTCGATTCTACATCACTTGATATAAACAGTGCTCTTATTCGAGTGTGGTCCTGATAAACCTTTACAAGCCCCGCACACATTTTATTTCACCCGACGTAAAACTTACCCGTGTCCCTTTTCTTTCTTTAGAAGAATCAGAAGCCGGCAGCGCCAAGACGTCAACTCTCGAACACTCCTGAAGAATGAGCCTTTTCCTCGAGAACTTCATGTTGCATCTTGGGCGGAAACATGAGCCACACTTGCGAAACCCAGGCATCCAATACGACGGTAGAGCTAGGTCCACTGGGGGGCCATGAGCCTTGGGAAGTGGTTCTGATCGTTCTTGTGACAGGTACGCTCTCGATCATCACCATCTCGGGTAACCTGCTAGTGCTCGTCTCCTTCCGGCTCAACCGGCAACTAAGAACCATCAGCAACTATTATCTCTTGAGTTTGGCGGTGGCGGATTTAATCCTCGGCACAGTCTCGATGAACCTCTACACCGCCAATATCATAATGGGTCGCTGGATGTTGGGACATCGAGCATGCGATCTCTGGCTAGCATTAGACTATGTCGCTAGCAATGCTTCGGTCATGAACCTCCTAGTAATCAGCTTCGACAGGTACTTTTCCGTAACCCGACCGTTAACGTATCGGGTCAAACGGACGCCCAGAAAAGCTGCGGCGCTGATCACACTGGCGTGGGTGATATCGTTTGTACTGTGGGGCCCTGCAATCTTGTTTTGGCCCCATTCAAATGGAACACTGAAGGACAAGGTGGACTGCTCGATCCCGTTTCTAAAAGTGCCTTCTTTAACCTTTGGGACAGCCATAGCGGCTTTCTACCTCCCCGTCAGCATCATGATCATTCTGTACTGGCGGATTTACTGGGAGATTGAGAACAGGGCAAAAGGCCTTACCAAGTTCGTCGGGTCTGTCGGGAGCAGTCAGAGTAGCTCGGTGAAGATAGCAAACAAGTGGTCCAACAGTACCCAAAGCAGTCTCAGTAGCTCCATTGAGACACATCCCACAAAGGGCCCAGAGCTTGCCAGGAGAACATCAGGTGGGTGCTTTCCAGCGAGACAAAAACAACTTCCTTTGGTTCCGGGAAATCTATCCATGCCGCCACCACCGGGTGACATCAATTACAGGGAGGCATGCAGCAGCAGCAGCTGGAACATCGAAGACGAGGATGACGACGACGCTGCGACGTCTTCGACGGGCGAGGAAGAGGAAAAACACGAGCACAAAGCGGCGACGCAGTCGGCGTCAAATCCCGCAGTGATCAAGCTGAAGGATCTGCAAGCGAAATCTGCGAGTCAGCAGGAAGTACCAGCCGCCCGAGTTGCCGACCCGTCGTCCAGCCAACCCTCCAGACACCTCCCACGGAAAAAGAACAGACAGCAGGACCTCGGCCTCCACAAGCAGCCCAAAACCAAAAGGCGAATAAACACAGTCATTCGAGAAAAGAAGGCGGCACGGACGTTGAGCGCCATCTTATTGGCGTTCATCCTGACATGGACGCCGTACAACATCATGGTCTTGGCTTCCACTTCGTACTGCGTCCCTGAAAAGCTGTGGCATCTGGGATACTGGTTGTGCTACGTCAACAGCACGGTTAACCCCATGTGCTACGCTCTCTGCAACGAGTCCTTCCGGGCCACTTTCAAAACGCTGCTACTGTGTCGCCGTGGAGACGCCAGAAAATGGCAAACAAGTCACCGGAGCCGTCGGGCTTCCGTGAGGCCGAATAAGTCATGCAGCACAGTGTGACGTGCGAACCGTGTCCCGTGCGTTTTACGCAACGACGGATAGGAAACACGGATGTAAAAAGAACTGGAATTTTGTTTCGAAAGCCGCCCCGGTCTAATTGATTGGACACCTGTAGACACCCCCCCCCCCCCAAGATGTTACAAAAGGCGTTAAACATTTTTAATCCATAACAGAGCTTGCTCTGGATCATCGTTTGTATAATAATATTCCTCGGCCTCGACAACCGGAGCCGATTCACTCAACAATGTTCTCTCATTTTTGACTTTTTCGCCGGATATACACGACGTGGAATGTACGGATATTTTTGGTGTTTTATCGAAGCACTGCCATGTTATGTTTTTCCAAATCCACGCCCAAATTCTTTCCTCCCTCATCTTACAACATGCCTGCCCTTTTGTCCTGCCTACCAATCGAATGTCTCGGCCGTGTGCCGTGTGTTTCAAACGAGTGGGACGGGAAAAGAGGACTAAAATAACAACCGCTCCGTCCGTTTCCTACTCACGGCCCCTTTGAACGACGCAGCCAGACTGTTCCACTGAGGGGATTTTCCGTCAGCGCTATTACTTGGGCTACGCTACGGCTCCTCCCTAGTTATGAACTCCTGAGGTGAATTACGATACCAAGACGATTCAAGAACTCTACAGAATTGTATGTTATGGCCATGTTATGCTTCAAATTCATGTAAAAAGGCATCTAAGAACTCAGTAAAGAGTCATGACCAAAGATCAGTGTCTGCGTTCAATGTCAAAGAATTAACAAGCATGAACAGACTATTATAAATGCGGGGCTGCAACATCTAACCAAACAAATAGATATATGATCCAAAAAAAAAAAAAATGGCGCAGGAATTGATTATCCATTATCTAGCATGCCGTGGCAGCGCTACACTTCACTTCGTAGCAAATCAATCATTTAGTTATAACGAGTTAAACTAGTTGATACTGGCTATGCGTCATGTTCTATGTACACACATACACACACACACACACACACACACGAGATACGGTCGAAAAGTTTGAACACTTGACCATCACACCCATATCGAGTGCTTGCTGAGCGTCCCGTTCTGGATTTATGAACCCTCTTACTGTTATTACAAGCTCCACTCTTCTGGGAACCCGCTAGATTTTCGATCAGAGCATTAGTAAGACCAGGAAGCGATGCTGGGATGTCGACGTTGTCTGGGGTGCAGTCGGCGTTCCCGTTCATCCCAAAAGGTGTTCAGGGCTCTGTCTAGGACACTCGAGTTCTTCCACTCCAACCTTAACCCACCGCCGAGCTCGTATCGTCATGCCGGAACAGGGTCGGGTCTCTCGTAAACCTTTCGGTTTTGCGATTCCGAGGAAGGCCCACACGTACGCGCGCGAGACGCTAGTTTTCCCTCGAGAGTGTACAATCCCACAGAGCCACAAATGTCCATGTCGCACGGCAAATATAAATATAATAGTCAGTTCTAAATAGGTTTTATTTTCCTTGGAGAAAAAGTAGTCAGGATTTTGTACCACAAAGCAAAAAAAAAAAAACCCAAAACAAAACATCAGGAATTAAACTGCTTAAAAACAGCCAGGCAAAAAATAATGAACAAAAAAATAATCATAATTAATGGCCACTGTTTAAAAAATTGTTGTTTTTTTTTAAAAGTTAAAACAGCTGAACTAACAAAAACGTATCGTTATTTACTGCGTTAACAATGGTTAGGTGACTACTGATACAACAGCAGAACTAAACATTACAAAACTGCTCGCTAGCCCCGCCCCGCGAAAAACAAACAACAACAAAAAATACAGACTTATTCTGAGTGCAGCAAGAGGCGAGTATAGGCGCAGGTGTACGTGGACTGGCGGAACCAGGTAAACATGCATATGGTTGAACAGCTCGAACTGTAAATGACACTAGGATACGGTCAAAGTGACAGGTGCTGGAAGTGACTAAAATAACCGTCTTGACAAAGAACGCCATCATCCGAACAGACGGAACGTCGTGTGCACGATTGTTTTCTTTCATGTCCATTTTCAGAAAAGCAAAGAAAAAAAAAAAAAAACCCCAAACACCTGGCCATATTGCATGTCGCGCCGAACGGTGCGTCAGTACTGGATTCGCTAGTTCCGACAACGAATTGAACGTCTACGAGAAACCAACCTGAGATACGAGCCGTTACTCTCGAAATCCACGGATCTCGCGTGAACGGACGTTTAAATCGACGACAAGCCGATCGAAACGTCTCGAGCCGTCTTGCACGCTAATACGCTACGTTTCACTTTCGTATTAAATTCCTTGAGGAAGTTGTGTTTTTTTTGTTGTTTTTTTTTTTAAACGAACAAAAAAAGCCCATCTCAAGGGACGATCATCAACCCTTACCCCGCGACGCTGACGGCGTTGAAGCAGACGCAGTGATGGCACTGGCTTGCAACATAAAGAAACAGGCTAAAATAATAACCAATCACGTTTCTCGCTCTCTCTTTTTTTTTTTATAATCTCACTTTTAAATACATCACACCTTTATATGCTTTACAAATATATAAATATACAAAATACACGCTACCGTTTGTCTTATTATGAACAAGCATGCTGATTGGTTTCAACTATTACTGGGTGAGCAGAAAGGTAACCGGTACGAAGCGTAGTCTCCGACGATGTCAGAAAGTGTGGTGAACGCTCCGAGCAGCCGGAGGACGCGTTTACTAATGAGCAGAGGCACATATTCTCAAAGCGGATTGATGGACAGTTTGGGTTTGGATTTGGATTAGTCAGTCAGTTATAATCGCTATTCTTCTTCTTCTTATTATTATTATTATTATTAATAGTTGAAAACAAAAAGCAGTGGGTAGTTAAAAACGTGGAACTGTGTAACAGTCATATTGGAATTAAACCTGCCAAGAGGAGGGATTCGTGTTCCGTTTATCCGTTTCATCCCTCCCTTTCCTTGGGTAAATAGGTTCACTACGTTTCCCTTTTCCGGTCCCCAGCATCTCTCTCTCTCTCTCTCTCACTCTCTCTCTCTCGCTCTCTCGCTCTCTCTCTCTCTCTCGCCGAGTGGCCACCTAAAGAGCTGGGAACCGAGAACGCAGGGCTCAGTGTTCTGCGGCAGGTCCATCACGACGGCGGGGCATTCTGGTTCTGGTATATGGACGCCTTCTCTTTCAGCAGGTCCAAACACAAATGGCAGCTCCAACTTCCTGCGGAGCGGACATGGAGAACAGCAGGGTTAATTCTGTGTGCATGGATACTACGGGAAGCTAGCGCGCTGTAATAGCACACGTGTGTGTTTACCTTCAGGGGGCTCCGACATGGGCGGGGTGAGGCAGTACATATGATAGCCTCGGTCACAGTCGTCGCAAAAGAGCAGCTGGTCCTGTGGACAAGCAGGAAATTCTAGATTACCCACAATACACCTAGTCAGGTATGGCAGTACGATAAATAAGCAAATAAAATCACAAGTCTGAGATATTACTCTCAGTCCAGTAGCGAGCTTTCTAATCGATTGTTTGTTCTTGCACGCGAGCGTCGATAAGGAGTAAAACACCAGGTGGCGTGCTTCTAGAAGAAATGAATCAGGACGCAGCGCGACTCTTACCCCAGCGAAGCTGAATCTCCGTTTTATTTCCTTATTTATTAAAAGAACATCACGTGATTTTTATCCATTTATAGTTACGTTTAAAGTTGACGAGACGGTTTCTCAATGACGTCACAGCAACTACAAACTCGATACGTTAATAAGACAAAGCTCTAACACTGGAGACTCCTTCCAAACCACCGTATCCTCCATTAAACACCACCGATTATTAAGCTCGGGATTCCCCCCCGCCCCGAGCGTCCGCCGTGGAACGAGGCGTTACTATAGAGACTACGGTAAGACCAAACGTACGTCGTTCTCCGACGTGCCGCACATGTTGCAGCACTTGCACTCGATGCACTGCCAGCGGTACGTCTTCACCGCCGCCATCATCACCGGGGTGAACTGCAGGCACGAGGGATGACCTGAAGAACGGAACGCCAAAGACGAGAGACCGGATTAGGAGCAGAAGTGATCGCTGGAAAGTTGTTTTTTATTAAAAACGGATGTATTCTTTCGTACCGGAGCGGCCGCAGTCGGAGCAGGACACCAGCTCTTCTGATTGGCCGGTTTTCTGGTTCAGGTTGGAGTCCCCCAGACAGAAATCGCAGTAGTTGTTGGGCAGAGCCAAACCATCGGGACCTTGCTTAGGGGCTGCTAGAGAGAAAAACACAACCTTCTAGGAAAAATACATCAAAAGTAATAAACACGCCATACGCTTTATATTCTTTAACATAGAGAAACACAAAGTACAGAACAGTAGGTGTGCGCGCTACGTATAAACAAATAAATGAATAAAAAGTCAGAGCAAAAAGAACTCCTCACTCTTGGGCTCCTCGGGTGGGGGCGGAGTCCGCTCTTGAAGCTCCACCTCCTCCTTTTCCTCCCCTTCCTCATCGGCTAAATGAGAGTGGGTGTAATGGTAGCTCAGTCCGGGCCTGTTCTTGTAGCGTTTCCCACAGACTACACACACACACACACACACACACACACACGACCTATTTAGCATCACAGCTATTTTGCACCCGTACAGTGTTTAGTTCACTCGACACACACGCAAAGCCATGTTAAGAAACACACACTGCTAGCACTAAGAACTTTTCACTGTCTACGTTAAGGTGGAATAGATCTAAACCCTAACAGTAAATTTGGGGGGGGTCGACAAAGATCATGGGTTCTCCAGGGAACCACACGTACTGCGTCTTGTGAAAACCATGATTCTCTTACTTCAGACTGTTACATTAAATATACTCGTAAACACACACACACACCCTGGAGGATGAAAGGTTCAACTTCAGCTCACCACGAGATGCAACGAAATATAAAGGCTCGCATACATATTCACCCCCCATGAAGCCGACGGTAACGTTCAACGTGATGCTACCACCGCCGTGCTTCGCACACGCAACGGCGTTTCCAGCAGTGTTTTGTTCGGTTCCAGGTTGTAACGCTACAAACTGGGGGTAATGTGTCGGGGGGGTGAATACTTATACAAGCCACTGTATTAAAAGTCTGAACACACACAAACGATCAAAACAAAAACAAAAGCAGAGGTGCTATTTCAGTCTAGGCGAAGGAGTGGAGAAGGAAGGAAGATGCAACGAGCGATAGAACAAAGAAAGATTTTTAGTAGGGCGCAAAAAACCAACCGAGAGAGAGAGAGAGACGTGAAAAAACACGGAGGATGAAGAGATCGGTGAGGGGAAAGATGGAAAGATAAGGCGAGGTTTCAGCAAAGCAGACGCATTCACTCGAAAACAGCAGCACACCGTGTGAAGAAAAGAAGGAAGGACGGAAGGAGAAAGGAAAGATCGACATAAAACGCACGATGAGCGTCGCCGTGAGAGCAGATGTACTACGTGAAAAACTTTTAGATAGCTTTTTTTTTTTATAGCCATGTTCAACATCCGCAAAACGAGTTCCTGGTTGAACGATTAAACTAGCACGCTAACATGGCCGGCGTGAGATAACTAGCCTAGCCAGAGTAGCTTGCGGACAAGAATAGGAATATAAACGTGCGCTTATGTGAAACTTCGCAGCGTCGTCGAATTCCGACAACTCATAGCGATTTGTCAACGCCGATGATTTGTTATTTTTTTGTGAAACGACACGTTATCGACGCGTTTTTATCCGTTTACAGTTACACCGGTCACCCTCGAGTCCCGGTTCCACTTACGTTACAGCAGCTATACACATCGTCCCCTCACCAGGGCTAAAACAAAACCAAGTCGAGTTTTTCCTTTTTGTTTCTGTCGAGCTGCTCTGAGACGACGTCGACTGTTAAAAGTGCTCTATAAACACCATTTTATGTCGTGCCCGATGTTCGGTACGCAGCCGAGCTCGAGCTGTGCGTTTATTGTAAACTAGCGCGTTCGTAATTAAACCGTTTAGTAGCACAACTGGTTTGCGGTGCAGCCTGAATTCTGTATCGCGCAAGATTTAAACTAACAAACTCCCAATATACCGACATAGACCAAAAATAAAGAAAGAATGCACATTAAACAAATAAACAAAAAAAACTCCATTCACAAATCAAGCAGCGAAAGGCAGAGGTGAGAAGCAGGAACAGGAAGTGAGAGAGAGAGAGAAATATACCTCGTTCAGAAGATTTTGAAATATGCTTTTGTTTGAAAGTGTCTGAAAGAGAGCGAGAGACATCCAGAGAAAGAGCGAGGGAGAGAACAGACAGACTCACAGAGTGACACTGAGAATCAGGAAAAATAAAGAGTAGTCAAGTGATCGAATCTGAAGGACGAAGGAAGTCAGGAACTTCAGCGCGGCGCCGCAGCGCGTGTTAAAGGGGACGGAGGAGATGCTACTGTGAAGGCGAGTGTGAACAACAACAACAGAATACCTGTAATCAAAAGTGTCACTGAACATGTACTTTATTACAAAACTGGACAAATACGTTCGTTTTGGGTTTTTTGTTTACTCTGAAGTTCGTTTCCCAGAATGCCGTGCGTGTGCGCGTGAGACTCACTGTCGCAGGCGTAAGGTTTGTCCCGATCCTCGAGAGCGGCTGCTGCTGCGTCCAGCTTCTTCCGAGCGCTGCTCACGCCCCGCCCCTAAACACGCACAAAGACTACGATTAATCATCGTTGGCTGTCACGTGACCCGCGACCGTGACGTTCGTACTCTAATCAATAAACACGAACAAGACGTACCTTTCCCTTGCCTTTGCCGCGTCTCTTCGGTGTGTCTTCCTCATAATCTTCATCGTCCAGGTCGTCCAAGAAGTCATCAGGTTCCACGATTCTCTACACACGCACGCACGCACACACGCGCACACACGCACGCACACGCACGCACACGCACGCACACGCACGCACACGCACGCACACATAGCGATCTGATTGGATGAACATACAAAGTCTCTGATCTGGGGAAGAGACCGACTGAAACGTAACGAGCTCCACAGAGGCGTCACGTGTTGCGGCGTAAGTGTGCGTTACCTTCCTGGCTCTGGTCGCAGGGTTGAGTCCTCCGCTCGTGTACTCGTTGTGCGCGGGCTCCTCGTCGTTCGCTCTGAGCTCCAGCGCCGCTCTCTTCTCCAGCGGCTCTCCGCGGAGCAGGGCCTCCAGACTGCTGCTGCCATCGCTGGTGCTGAGCAGGTCCTTCTTCAGACCCAGATCCAATTCTACACATACACACACATTTCTGCTCACCGGACGAACGTTTCATTAAAGAATGACGTGGAGCGACAAACGTGTACAGGATCCGTAAACGCTGTAGCTCCCGATGGAGTACCTGTCTTCAGGGAGGGGAAAGCCAGTCGGGGGTCTTCTGGAGGATGAGCTCTTCTCTTCTTCCTCCAGCGGCGGGCGGGGTACGTGTATAACTGCC
>JAOUWY010000048.1:16426471-16437389 GCA_025728095.1 Prietella phreatophila | reverse complement strand
TGGACTGGGGGAGGAAACCGGAGTACCCGGAGGAAACCCCTACAGCACGGGGAGAACATGCAAACTCCGCACACACACGGCCCCGGCGGGAATCGAACCCCGGACCTGTGAGGCGAACGTGCTAACCAGTAAGCCACCGTGCGCCCTGTAAAATCAAACCACATCGGATAATCCGATCAACTAGAGGTACAGCTAGAAACCTCCGAGTGTGGTTCCGGACTTCGTCTTACGGAGGAGTTGTACTGAAAATGCAATGGGAAACCATCTTAAACAACCAAAATGCACCGATCGTGCTCGTGCTCTTTTGCTTAAACGACAAAGTCCGAGGCTCCACAGAGATGTTCTGAGACGCAGAGTTCGCCGGAGAAATCCGACGCGAACGTCCCATCACACATTTCCAAACAGTCAAATCAGCACGCAAGCACATCGTTCGAAAAGGTCATTTTATTCAAACCCCACCCCACCCACAACCCCACCCCCTCTTTTGGCCGTTTCATTGAAGCCGTTCGTTTATTTCCTCGTTTCATTAAGAAATGTTCGGATACCTTTCATACAGAGTTTATACAGGAATGGCAAGTTCGATCGCGGAGGATCCAGGCATGCAAACAAAGTCATGTTTCAGACAAAACATCTAGAAACAGTACACGCACATCTTCGCAGCAGCGATACTGTCCCGACAAAAAAACAGAATAAATGTGCGCACACCGACACCCGTTTTTTTTTTTGTTTTGTTTTTTTGCAGAACAATAAGGATTTTGCAAGGACATTAAATTCCAGTGTTCACTGCACATGCTTGATCTCCAGCTATTTCTCTACGGTCTTAATCTGATGGATGTGGGTTATAACTCACATGCTAAAACAATTAATCTGCCAGTGTGCAGTACACGATTTCCTAACGACGACGACGACAAAAGAAAAAAAACCTGAAAAGCACTTGAATGTGGTAAAAGACAAAAAAACAACAATAAGTGTTGCTTTATGGGATGATGATAATGGTGAGTCTTTATTGATCATATAGACATATGCACAGTGAAATTAATTTCTTCGCATACCCAAGCATGTCAGGAACATGGGGTCAGAGTGCAGGGTCAGCCACGATACAGCGCCCCCTGGAGCTGAGAGGGTTAAGGGCCTTGCTCAAGAGCCCAATGATGGTAGGCTAGCAGGGCTGGGGCTTGAACCCCTGACCTTCCGATCAGTAACCCAGAGCCTTAACCGTCAGGCCAGAACTGCCCCGTTTGCTTGATTGTGAAATTGTATGAAGAATGCTAGTGAAATGCAGAAGAAAAAAAAATGTTTCGACATAAAAAGATAGCGTTTCTGGCACAAAACCGCATTATTGCGATTTCATGACGCGCCAACGCCGCAATCACAATCCAACGTTGCGTTACACGGGTTATGTACATATGATTACGTTCTTTACAGTGTGACAAACGCACAGGACGTGGATGGAAGAGAGAAAAGTGATGTCATCTCAGAGTTATTTGAAACAAGGAGCTGTAGCTGGGAAAAGATTCGGCAGTCGTAGTAAAATGACGTCGCGATGCACTTTTCCGAGAGCGTCGTGGGCTCATCGGAACGTCTGGAACACCGACGTCGACTAGAACTCGTATTAACTCCCCAATATTCACGAATAGCTGACTGGAATTTGAAGTCCATTTTATTTTTTGTTTAACCAGTGGTAACCCCGTTTGTGCTAAACGTTGCTTTTGTAAATGTAAAAAAAAAAAGAGAGAGAGAGAGAGATGTTGAGATATTTCGATGCGTCATAAGTGCACACAATAAGCACGGGTGGATCTATTTGGCTAGGAGGCAGTCAGCGATGTTCGAGGTTTTCGGATTACATAACTCAGTCCTGTAGCCGACAATCTGAAAGAAAACTGCTCGTGCATGCCGTGACTTGCACGCGAGACGGAGTAAACGTATAGAACCAGTGAATAAATCTACCTGGGGGTTACGGTGTATTGCTCATGCATCCAGCACTGCACGTTTCTGTGTTTTCAACGTGGATCCGATCCGATAAGGTGTTGCGCAAATCATGGCTTGCACGATGTACGACGATCTGATCTGACTGCTGAATACGTGAGCGATTTGAATACATTGAAGTGTTCGGACTAAACGCGGGCCACGACATGATCACAAAGGTGGCAGACTCCGTATAGACTGTAGGTTTAGATGGCAGAGGGAAGCTCCGCAGCAATTATCCATCCGTTACGTGTACCGCGAATGCTACACATGGTCGCGGCGGAGCCCGGAGCCTATCTCGGAGAACTCGCACACTACGGACAATTTAGAGACGCCAATCAGACTATAACGCATGTCTTTGGCCTGGAGGTTGAAATCCATCTGGAGTACCCGGAGGAAACCCCCGAAGCACAGGAAGAACCGTCTTTGTGCACACAGGGCGGAGACGTGAATCTGTAAGTATGTAATTAAACCTAATCCCACCTCACCTCTCACCTGAGTATTGCGATAAAATACAAACCAGAATAGCATACAAGGTGATGCTGGTTTAGGAAAAAAAATTCAAAATAAGCAATGCATGTAGAAACCAATCACGAATAAATATACAATAAATACATCGACAATTTCTTAAACAACGCTCTTTACAACGAGTAGTCGGGGATTGATGCCGGGTCACGTCATCGGTCTGAAACAACTTCATGTTAACAGTAGCACAAAGATCCAGGGAGGAAAAAAAAACCCGAGCGGACATGATATCGATAATCGGGTGAAAAGAAAACGATAAAGTCGAGAAAAAGCGAGAAGAACAGCTTCGGAATGTCCGTCGTTACGCGAGTGCACTGTCTCTCACAAGCACACGAGATGCATTCAGCCGTACTGCGGTCGGTTTAAACCGCAGTTCCCGCCCGAAGAATTCTGATGTCGAACGATCCTATGTTGTGTATGTGTGAGGGTGTGCATACTTGTGTACGTACAAACCATCAAACACTTCAACCGTGATCCAGGGCATAGATCTGTTTCAACTAAAAAGAAATCAAAATCATCAATAATAAGCGTTTCACACCGTTTACCCAATTAAAAAAACCAGTTCCTTGTTTCGAGTGTGTGTTGACCCGTCCTCCATATCTTCTGTGCATTCCACGTGTTCAAATCCTTCATACACGTGTACAAGGAATTCTTCCAAATCGCTGGACTTCTCTAATCGAGTGGATTTAGCGGCGTCATGCAGGAGGAGGGCGTTCCGTTCGGGTGTGAAAGTCCGCCCGGTGCTCCATATCGGCCAATCCGTTGTGGGAATCCTTCCAGGCGTGTATCCGTGTGGGCTTCCTGGCGTAGCGGAGAATGGAGTGAATGCGGACGGGAATAGAGGGATGAGAGATAGTGAGAGGTTGGGAAAGAGAAGAAGCTTCCGTTCGCGTTTCTGAGGACTATCCTCGATGAGCTCCAGTTGTCGTCTACTTCAACGGATAATATTCTAGATCCACTACTCTCATCATCTCTCAGTCCCTCGCTCTTTTTCTTACCGGTCTCCGAGTAGCTCGTGTGGCTTTGGACTGAGGCTAGAAGGTTGCAGACCTTTTTGTTGTTGCTTCTAGCAGGAGTCGTTAAGTCTGCTCGGAGAAAGCGTTCCTGTGGTCAGAGGCTGAAGGAGAAGGTAGAGCAGAGTGCTCCGAGCAGAGGGCCATAAGGCAGGATGGACGATGCTAGGGAATGTCTGGTTGTCCTGGATTTTTTTTTGTTGTTGTCTTTTCGGGAACTTTGTCCCAGATTGAGTGCTACATGGTGGATGTCTGAGTTGGCTTGGACGGCGACAAATCCAACAAGGCTTGGACAGTAATGCCGACTTTCACCAAGCCTCGTTCCTCCAGGATGTGATGAGGCAAACACAGCTTGTCCTGCAGGAGAAAACAGTAGAGTTGAAGCCCTTGTTCCTGGATTTCTGATCAATCCACCAATACTTTATCTTTTATAATAATAATAATAATAATACTTAAACACACAGAGGCATACATGTAGGCAGGTTCATAATTTAGATAGTGGAAAAGTTTTGCTTGTAGGTGTCTACCACAATATATTGAAGTTCAGATGAAGTAATAAATATGAGCTCCAAAAGTGCACACTTTCAGTTTGAATGGGGCAACGGGCTCACACCTCCCAAAAACATGCCAGGAGGTGGATTGGGAAGGTAAACTGCTCCTAGGTGTGAATGAGAGCATGCATGTTTCCCTGAGATCGACTTTCATCCAGGGTGTGTCCAGACGTCACCGCCGGGATAGCCTCCAGACCCACCGCTACCCTGATTAGCGTAAAGCGCTTACCGAAAGCGAGCGCGAGCGAGACGAGGTGGAAAAGTTAACGCTTACCTGGGGCACTCCAAGTTTCTTGCACGCGTCCAGAAAATTCTCGACATTCCGCCGGCACTTCGCCATGCTCAGCTTCGGCTGTGGAGGGGACACACGGAGTGCACTTTAAGCCATCTAAGTAACGTCTTGTACATTTTATTTCTTTATTATCGATCACGTTTAATTGTGCGCGCAGTTCAAGCCAGTGACGCGGCGGATACACCAACTTGAACGAAACAAGGTCTAGCAGCATCCAAATCGAAATGAGAGATCAAACGTAAGCGCAAAATTATATATATATATATACATACACACACACACACATATTTTTCCTTGCTTTTTGAAGGATGTCTTCATCCTCCCTGGAGATGTGTTTAAATCGCTGCAGCTGTGAGTAGTTCTTTATCTGGAAAGTATTTTACTTTAAATAGGAATGAGAGTCTTCACGTTTCTAATGAATTTTTTGGGGTTTTTTTTGGCGTGTCCAAAAAAAAAAAAAGGCATGCTCAGCCGAGTCGCTCTGGTAAATATTTTAGAGCGTTCAATCAGTTGTCCTTCATCCATGACCGTGTGTTTTTATATACATTTATATAAAAAGGTAGAAGGATGCCAAATAAAATCACGGCTCTCTTGCTCGCAAGCATTTCAAAGGTTTCAAGCCACTGTCACCCATAACTCGCCGGAAAGGTTGGGGAGGGGCGGGGTAACGGCAAGTAAGTAAATAATTCCTTTACGGTTGCAAATGACATCGGTGACGAGATCCGAGTATCACGATACGAAAGTACTGTAATCGGATGACTTTCGGATGACTTCAAGGTCACGCAGTGTAAATACGGCTGAAGAGAACTTCGATTTCAAGCTGGAAAACTCGAATGTTCAATGTTTGGATTTGTTTCGATAATAAATAAAAGCTCGCCGTCGCATGATCATCACAAAAACCTCGTGCATGCCATGGCACGTGACCGGCATCGACTGGATTCACCTCTTCACAGCGTCGAGCTCTTTGCCTGGACAGCTCAGGAAACTTTGTGTACTGTGCCGCAATGATTATTGCCTCTACAGACAGATCTATAATCTATACTATCATAATAAAAGACAATATACAGTCATAATGACTTACCACTGCTGGCGAGGGTACGTGAATGCTGGCCACGGACCGAGGTCGAATGTGATTGGCCAGATGGCACAGCACGACGCCATCCATTAAAGCAGCACCCACGTCATCGGGCAGCAAAACCTTCAACCTTGCCTCCAGGTTCTGCGAAACCACAAGCAGAAACATGTCCACGCCCACACCATTAAGCCTTTGACGTGTCCAAACAGAGTGGTTCCATTCATCCACAACACGATGAAGTTGATGTTTCCACGTCGACGTAATGACCTCAGAATTTGGGTGCAGATTTTAAGCAGAAGTTTCAGCTCAACTGTACATGTTACTCATCTCGTGAGGAAATACATGAAGTATACAGTAGTACAAAGCAACACTATTTATTTGCAGTCATGAACCTGGTGTCAGTCCAACCACGACCATTACCAGGCTATAATCGATGAGTTGCTCGGTGGCTGGTTCAGCTGTCACCTGATGTCTCAGAAGTGGTTATCAGAGCAGATCGAAACAGTCATTAAAGCACTTGAACAGTGACCAGCCATTTAGAAATGTCCTAAAACGCCGAACAGAAATGAAATAAATACAAATCTCGGCGAGATAAGTGCTTGGAAATTAGTCCTGGTAGTCCTCTAGTGTTTTATGTCTAGTCTAGACACAGACTCAATGCCGTAATACGAAACCGAATGACCCGGATGGCACACGGCGCGCTTCCTACGAAGAAAACCGTGTGCATTATGTTTTGCTCCCGTCAAGCGGACAGGGCGTAGGTTGCAGGGTTTATCCAGGCGTACCCGAGCGGCTTCTCAACTGCATGTCATTATGGAGATATGTTCACATGCATGCCACCATAAACAGGCAGCTGTTTTGTACAGGCATGCTTTCAACACGCCTGCCTTCTCTTTACTGCATTTCCACAGTATTACTTCAACAGAAGCTCTGTTACGGAGCCAGTGATGTTTTGCCAGATTATTGCTTATGATTAACGCGACGATCGAAGTTAACACGGACGAATATTAACAGCCTGCTATGCTTATGCGTCCGGTATGAAACAGGCACCTCGGTGAAATATTCGAATACTCCCCACATACCAGAGCTACACATTCAAAGTGTCATAACATACTGCTGAGCAATTTCAGACCATCACTGTGTGTATATATTTAACACTGCCTGGTTGTCTGAGCATGCCAGAGGAGCCAAATGCGATAGGAGAAAATGCTCATGGACGCTGTGAATGCTGCCAATATGTTCGTAACGGAATAGTCTACTTCTGCACATGCACTTCGGTGGGGATTCATTTGAACTACGTGATTACGACATTCTACAAAACAAAACAAGTTGAGTCTATTTTTTTTAATCACCTAGAGCATTTTGGAGAAATGGGGAAAGCGTGAACACGTTTCGGAGAACCCGAAGGAAAGCTGAACGCAAACGGCGAATGATTACGCTGCATTTGAAAAAATTTTTTTACGGAAATCTACTACTGACTGGTTCCAATACAAATCCCAGCCGAGTTCCCTTACAGAGCACTGCCGTGTTCGTCACATCCATGTACGCCATGTAAGAGTAATGGAACTTCCTGTAAACTTTCATCTGCTGACTCTTGCGTTACTCCGGAGATTATTCACCGACTAAAGCTCTCCACGTCTTACTTCACAGCTCAAAGCAGATTCTCCAGTGTGACCTGGCGTATATAGTGACGTCCAGTTTTTTTGGCGCGAAACTACGCGGTCGAACCGGGCCGTCACGGCACTAGGTTTGAATGCTGACCTGCCGCAAGAGCTGTATCTGCTCCATTTCTTCTCTGAGATGCTCCATCTTTCTCCTCATTGTGAAGCTGGGGTCTGTCGAGCCATACTCCTGACGGCTGCTGCTGCTGCGGGAAAAGGCTGAAACGTGGATGACACAAAAGTCAGTCGCTAGTAATAGCATTCGATCATCAAAATCTACTAAATATCAGTAAAACAAGCTTAGATGAATATTTAATAAGGAATCTAGTTATAACCTAGTGGTTGGACACACAGCCATAACATTAAAAGCACCTGCCTAATACAGTATTGTGTACATCAGCCCTTTTTGACTCCACGCTAAAAAATTCATCAGACCACTTCCATTGCTCCATGGTCCAGTTCGGATGGTCATGTGCCCATTGTAGGCGCTTTCCTCTGTGGAGAGGGGTCAGCATGGGTCAGGCCGGTCTGTACACGCTTTGTTTTGTACATGCGCTGACCCAGGCATCCGGCCATCACAATTTGTCAAAGTTGCTCAAATTCCTAAGCGTCCCCATTTTTCCTGCTTCCAACACGTCAACTTCGAGAAATGACTGTTCACTATATACATATCCATCCCACCCCATTATGAGGACATAAACAACTCCAGGCATGCTTTTATGATTTGTGTGAATGTACGCACTTTTTTGTTGTTAATAGCATACACCACTAGAGGCAGTGCATGTCTGTAAAAAACGATTTATTCCTGGAAATGTTTCGTTAGTGTTTTGTTACTATGCAAAGCTTGTATTTGGAAACAATGTGCATGAATTGACATAACACTCGTGAACAGATCAGTTCCACAGGAATGACCGTATCTCCGTACTGTGTTCCTCACGAATACCGCAGTGCATCCGACCGGCCCTCCGGGACCTCGTGATCGCGGAAACGGCTGCAAAAACAATCGAGCGATATTCGGACGAACTTGCCATTTTTTTTCAAAATGACCGTGCTTTTTCTGCAGATCTGGCCCGGACGCGTCGTGTGACGTCGAGTCGACGTGCACAATATTCAGCCAAAGCCCTCTTCGATTCATGTACGTCAAACATGATCAATTCAAGTAGTTTTACACGCACACAAAATAGACCGTGTATAGACCGATCTGATCTGTCCCGCACAGCTTTCTGCTTTTCCTGCTCTCGGGAGATGTGATCGAGCTTGCTCGGGGCTTAATCACTGGCAGAAGAGATTAAGTCTGCCATGAAGTAGAAGAAAAATAATGCTGATGCATGCTGACTTTGAACGACATCAAAACAGGAAAACAGCAATTACGATGGGAAGTTCTAGTTTGTGTAACGTGTTCCTTAGAATTCCTAAAATATGATGAGAGGATGATCATGAACAATACAACAGCTAACCTCTGAACCATAGCGTCACTGAACAAATGGCACAGTGCCAAAGAAGATATTCTCTTTCGAGGTCATCATGAGAGTAGTGCTGATGTTTTGGTTGACCATTTATAACCAGTAGTGAGCTCCCTCTCTCTCTCCCTATATATATATATATATGAGAAAGCCTTCACTTCACTTTCAGATAAATTACCCACACTTGTCCAGACAAGTTGGAAACATCAGTATCTCCTTTCACCAAGCCAAATGGCACGCAACAGCTAGTTTTCACTTTGGAGGCGAAGCAGATTTGATCAGTGATATCCCCTGCCACCCTTCCCCCTTTTTCATGTGGACCTTCGGGATGAATTATAATGCCGACTGCACCCCAGGCCTCCTCGCTTGACATCAGTGCCCAGTGCTCTTAGGGCTGAATGAGCACAAATCCCCATAGTCACACTCCAAACTCTAACGGAATGCCTTCCCAGAAGACTGCAGGTTATTATAACAGTAACGTGGGAATAACTCTGGAATGGGGATGTTCAAAAAGCACGTACTAGTGTGAGACTCGCGCATACTTCAGTACCTACAGCTCAACATCTACTTCTACTACTTAGTTTATATTATGCAACACTCTCTTGTTTTTCTAATTTTGTATATTTTTTATTATATTCTTCTTTCTTGCCAACTCTCTGCTTGGTTGCTGGAGCGCTACTACTACCAGACTAACTTCACTTGCCTTTCATATCTTCTTGTAAAATCTCTATTTAATAAACCGATATCTAAATCGGACGCTGTTCCGAGTTGAAACAATAAATAGACCATTATTTGTTTACGTAAATACTCGTTGATTATCGTTAAACTGGATAAATGAGAACCATGACACTGCGAATTGATACCGGGTATCGATTCAAAGACACTATCAAACTGTGTCAATTAAAACGAATGAACTGATTGTGGGGCGTGCGAATTAGCGCACTGAGAATCGA
The DNA here is from genome assembly GCA_025728095.1 of Prietella phreatophila. NCBI lineage: Eukaryota > Metazoa > Chordata > Actinopteri > Siluriformes > Ictaluridae > Prietella > Prietella phreatophila. Next base: position 16,427,891 of record JAOUWY010000048.1, on the reverse strand, counting down.
TCATTACAGCATGCTCCATATCCCTGAAGAGACTATGGAACCCTGAGGCAGATTGGTGTATAGACTGACAGTGAAAGTCTCACACACAAACACAGACGGAATGTACCTGATCTCGGCTTCAAGCCAAATACAGTCAGTGTTGTGCTGAAGTCTGTGGAATGCATTCCTTCCTGCAACAAGAAAAACATTCCAAACATTCACATGAAATTCGTGCACCGTGTCCGTACAGGTAAACAAACACGCACTGCACGTCAAAAAAACCGAAACGTTTCCATAAAGACCGAAAATTACAATTCGCACGTTCAACACCGAAACACGTCGGGCTTTAAAGCGTTACGCGGAAATTCGCTGCCGTGGGTCTCGACGTGAGTAATCCCACTTTACGTCATCGCGACAGGATGCGTCGAACAAATCTGAGCGATATTCCAACAAATCGCTAGGAGGCATTGGAGGTTTTCTTGTCCCCGTGCTGTCTGTCAGACTTCCATCGAATGAAGACAGTCAAGTCCTCGCTTTTTTGGAAATTTGTTGACTATGGTTTTAAAATCTTAACGCGGATTGGTCAGAAAATGTCGCGGCCCTGCTGGCAGTTCTAGCTACTGCACAATGGCACATCGTGGGATTTCATTAATGTGCTCGTTCCAATAACGTTATCATTTCCGCGTTGTTTTGCAGGGCCTTGAAGTTAAAAAAGCGTAGTTGATATGGTGAGGTTTTCTGTAAGAAGATCTTTATTGAACATGTCTGGAAGGCAGTCCGAGTTTAAAGTAGTAACATTTAATAAACGGAAATTCGCAAGCTGCAAAATGTAAATCACGAAAAAAGACTTCAGAACGAGTGGTCTATCGACAGCGTGTTTTTTTTTCTTCTACCCGTTTTGTGTATTCGCCTTCACACAATGAGAAACATGAATCTCGGTGATGTTTTTCAGTTAAATCGTGTCAACCACATCGCTTTCATTTGAACGTGGTTCTGGGCGTGGGCTGCGTTTCCACATACATGGTGTCTGGTGTTTCGTTATCAGCTGCATTGTTTGGATCTCGGCAGGTTCTCAAAAGACGAACGTTGTGAAACGCATGTACGTCAGTCACGCAGGTGCTACTCTGGAGAAAGAAGCATGGATAAACTCCCATGATAACGGGCCCTTTGTAACCAGCAGAACTGTTTTTAAATTCCATACAACACTTATTTTTATTTTATTTCAAAAAACAAACAAACACACACACACACACACACACACACATACATATCGTCTCACCTCAGAATCGTTCTCGGTGGAGTTTCTTCGTGCACTTTGGCACTTGTACTAAGAAAAACAACAACGAAAAAAGCAAGAAGGAAGAATAAGCATTTTCATCATTTACAAATTCAACCCAGAATTTTTGTGGAAAACTAGCAGCAACATCATATATTTAAAAGA
>JAOUWY010000048.1:16314734-16325495 GCA_025728095.1 Prietella phreatophila | reverse complement strand
AGGACCATTCCTTCTGGGCTGCTAATGGAAGAGGGGGGGCAGCTGGGCTCAACAGGGACCTAGTCATCTCAGCTTTACTTTAGAGGATTAGCCTCTTATCAAGCACCTAAGTCTGCTGTAAGCAGTGCCTCTCATTACTCCATCTTTAATTACCCCTCATCCCATCCACCCAGGAGATACAGGCTTAGAATACTCACAGGAATGCTGCCTGCTTGGCTTAAATCTATGTTGAGTGTGGTGTAGTGGGAGAGATTTGGTATTTTCGAGTTGGGAACAGAAATGAGAATCACCCCACACACATAAACACACTTTTTTTTCAGAGGGAACCCTGCATCCACCCATACACCATTGCCTCCTACAGCATTTCCATGCTGCTGCTTACTGCTGATAATCATCTGCAATGGAAAGTGTGTGGGGGCTTTGCAGGAAACCCTACAACTCTTTATAGAAGTCTCCATCGAAAGAAAAAAAAAAGCAGAACACCAAACATTCAGCACGAGTAGCAAAACATCATGGGTTGTGTTCTCTTCTGGGCAACACAAATTAAGTCGGCGTGGGCCCTGGAAGCATGGCAGTTTAAATGAGAAGCAGCAATTATCTCATTAACGCGAATGATAGTGCGGGAGGTGGCGTGATGTGGTGTGGCGGCGCCGTGGCTCTGTACCTGCTGATAAAAAAAGGGAGAGATGGGGAGAGCAGAGCAGAACCCTATGAGGCCAGCACCCTGCTCTCGCTCATCCTGCCACGGCTTGGCCACACCGCGCAGGCATCATTGTTAATTTAGCATTTATGGAAGGAGTATCCATTGTGAGCTCTTTGCAAACACTCAGAAGTAAACAAATAATTGTACATGTAAATCACTGCTCATGTGCCTCCTGCCAAAACCTCCCACACTGGGATCAATCGATCTGCATTGAACTGCGCGTGACATTTAACTCCAAGCGGCTCTAAGCAGTCGTCTTATGGCAAGCCATGAGACATAATAACGGTAAACCACTGACGTTAAGCGTGGACACTTTTCAACGTGTGTGGAACAATATTTCCCAACCGCACATTACAGATTAGTGCTTTCCATATTAAACCATTAATTTTTATTGATACTAAAAACAGAATTATCGCTGATGATGTTTATGAGGTGCGTTGCTTGTAGCCAAGGTCCTTGAGTACCAATGTTATTGCCAAGTTGTTTGCTCTTCCACAGGAAATATTCCATTTTATCAGTATCATTGTGGTCCTTGGCTTGCAGATAGTCAAACAACACACACACACACACACACACACACACACGCACACACACACACACACACACAAAAAAACCCCGTCCTTCTATTGTGGCTAAATAGTCGCGTAAAAGTGATAAACTGAGAAAAAGCGACCTGTAAAAAATTTGCTCAAGTGTTCCATGAAGCACAGACGTCACAGAAGCTCATGACAAAAAGACTACAGAGGAAGACCAAAGGTAAAAACATCACCAATAAATAAATACACTTAAGATCAGTGGAATTTTGTTACGGTAAAGAGGTCCATGACTGCTAAATGTTTCAGAAACCATGCTCTATTATACTCTTAGATTCACTACAACTATACCTATATGAGGGTTCGCATTCTCTTCCTCTTGCTCTCTGACACACATAGAAACTAATTAGTTTGAAACTAATTAGTGATTCTATACAATGGACAGCAGTGTTCTTTGGCGTGATTATGGCTTCTCTGACCCAAAGCAAGCTGGCTGTCTAGACGGTTCTGCATCGAGACAGACTCCCACTCCGAAACTCTTGTCTTCTGTTTTCAGCCCAGAATTACTCATGAACAATCGTGACTTCACATCAACACAAACCAGGCAAACGGTGCTTCTGGTTTCAGGTTGCCATTTGCTCCAAACACACTACAGGAGTCGTAAGTAGTTGAGTCTGAAATATTGAACATGCTTAATATTTTAATTCGGAGCAGCCATGACTCGATTATCTTTCCAGATTACATCCCATGCCACAGGGTAATCTGGGAAGATAATCATTTAAGACAAGCGCAAAAATTGGGACACCTTTTGTACTGGCTCTATTCCACTCATTCCCTCTTCTACCCATGCCTCTTCATCTTGCCCTTCTTCTCTTCGCAGCATATATCACCTAACCTCATCTCACCTCAGCGCGTCTGTTCATTGCACTTCTGCGATGCCTCGTTCGCAATGACGCCTTACACTTTGCACTCACTGACTGCCTCTCAACAGGTTTCTCCTTCTCTAGACCTCACGTCCTTGCTTGTCCTCCTGCATCCAAACTGCGTACCTCCACTTCGTTTCTATGAAATCTCATAAATGCATTTTCTCTCTCACAGTATTGTCTTTCAATACATATTTTCCCACTCCTCATAATATTAGCTATTACACTTATTCCACTGCTTTTTACATATGACATACCGAAAGTCACTCATGTCCTACAGGGACCACAGGCGAGGCTGGGGATGTGCTAGATAGGATTTGACTATTTCTAATGTACTTCAGGCAAAATATGTGCAGGGAGTGAGATTCCAACAGTTTTGTATTTTACATTTAAAAATACATTATACCACAGCACTGCTTAATAGTCCATTCTTCCTGGTCAAGTAAGAGCAGCTCTAATACTATTTCTGGCAGGAAAATATACAAATATGCTATTATTTCTCGAGGAACAACTCATTCTAAGAGACTGCTTATATAGCGGCCACTCACATAATCAAAAAATAAACAGATTAAAATATGTTGTTATTTCACACACACAAAAAAAAATAATACGTTTATTTAACATTCATGAAAGGAGTCTCCAGTGTCAGTGCTTTGCGACAGTCGGACATAAAGCGGTAACTTTAAGTTTTCCACCATGGTCTTCAGGACAGAGGATGCATTTTTATTATTAACGTCAAGAGAACGTGAGGGAATGACTGTTAATTTAATAAATTTAAAAAATGCAATTGGCACCCAGACCAGGGTGTACCCTGCCTTGTGCCCGATGCTCCCTGGGATAGGCTCCAGGCTCCCCGCGACCCTGAAGAAGGAATAAGTGGTAGAAGATGGATGGATGGATGGATGGATGGAAAAATGCAATTGTCTGCAAATTGCTGTGGTTCAAGCTGAATAAAACGCTTGTGGACATACTGTTGTAATAAAGAAAGAAACCAAGCAGATGAGAAGCAGGACCCAATCTCTTAATGGTTTTTATGGCCTGTACCAGCTGTGATTGCTGTGTTCACACCTGTCTAAATGTCAAGCCTAAACGGCTGAACATATCAGGATTCAGTTCAAGTGGACTAAATGCTGCATATGTAAAACCGCCCAGAGAGAAAGAGAGAGAGAGAGAGAGAGAGAGAGAGAGAGAGAGAGAGAGAGAGAGAGAGAGAGAGAGAGAGAGAGAGAGAGAGACTAAAGCACTAAAGTCACTAAGCAATAATCAAGACCGTTTTCAGCAGGGGTGAGTCTAAATGGCCATAATTACCCACAATCACCGTATGCATTAAATGTATGCATTCAGCTATACAGCTGCACAGTGGAATCCCTTAGCAGCACCTAAAATATCTGGCCCAGACTCATACACAGTGGCTGCACAACTTCAAATGTGATGCACAACAGATTCACAGTTTCAGCTGTGTATGCCTTCTCGCAAACATTCTATTCTACACAAACCCACACATGCTTTAACACTTTCTTAATTATCTCTAATCACAGAGCATGTGGTAAACGACATAGTAAATAGCTATACTACGGAAACCCTTACAGACACACACCCATGCGTACTGCTTTCTCCCAGCATTCCCTCATAAGATTTAACACTCTTAGTTTAGCTCTCTCTCTCTCACACACACACACACACACACACACACACACACACACACACACTTTAGTATTTCATTAGCGCTGCTATATGGGAGCCTTCATGTGTGCACTTTTCAGATACTAAAATACAAAAAGGACTGAAAGACACCAATATTTCGGCTGTTAACATTGCAAGAATTAAAATACCAATGTCTCTGTTTGCCAGTTCCATAAATAAATTAATATATATATATATATATATATTTTTTTTTTTACACTTAAGCATAGATGTCAATAACAGGAGTCTCTCATTAGCATACAATATAAAACTCAAATGATTACACTTAATATTGGCCGAACTGAAATAATCCTGATATGTTTTAAAACAGTTATGTATAACCAATTCGGTATGTAAGGTAATGCATACTTTTCTTAAAAAATACAATACAGTAACAGAGATTCCAAGAGTATGTAACATTTGCTACATGTGTAAATGAACTCTTTCCCAGGGTAATCACCACTTATTCATCATTCTGGGTCATTGTCTGGGGGTTCTGTTATCACTAGGAATCATTCCACTTGGATGAACGTCTTGTAAATTTCAATAATAATCACCAACAGTGTAAATGTATAATCAATTACAAACCTTTGCTGTCTTTCCTGTTATTTTGGTGGACTCTTAGTTCCTCTGACTTGAAAAAGTCAATGCTGGCATATGCGTTGATGCTGGAGTTGCTGGTTCCCCCGGCTGCTGTTCCACCTAATCCCACTGTTAACCCTTCTCCCAGGACAGTGAAGTGTGGCCCAGAAGATCCATCCAGGCTCATCTGAGGGTTGTCCTTACCAGCCAAGTCAAGGTCAATGTAATTTAGACCTTGCTCTAGTAACAAAGATGAAGCCTGGGCTGTAGTTAGAGCTGCCATCCCAGGACCAGCACACTGTGCAGCAGATGGCTGCCCAGTAGCCCAAAGGGAACTCTCTAGCCCATGGCATCGAGTTGTAGTGGCCTGGGGAGCTTCCACAAAAATAGAGGAGGAGGAAGAGGGGGAGAGTGCTGGAGGTGCCTTGAAGGTGTCTGAGCGATGTCTCCGCCTTGCTGATGATTCCGCTCTGACCAGTCTGGCACCTTGGTCTAACTTGGGGAATACCTTGGGTGAGTGGAAATCCATGCTTTGTTCCTGCTCAATAGAGGAAGGCTCGGCTGTTTGCCCAGGTTTAGGACCATGTAAGGGGTTTTCTACTATAGCCAATCCAAATGCCATTTCTGTGTTGCCTGTGAAAGGGGCACCAGTCATATCTCCAGACGGCAAGGTGGATATACCACTCTTTCTGTGTGCCTTTTCAGCTTCCTGTGCCACTTGAGGTTCCCTCGTGGGATTCTCTCTTGCTTTCGGAGCTACTGCTGGGGTGGGACTGAAAGAAGAGAGAGATGTGCAGGACAGAGGAGATGATGAATGACCCAAATCCATGTTAACATACTCTGAGGACACAGAGATGGAAGTCGAGAGGGGTGCTGAGAAACTGCGGGGCAGATTGGTACTACCAGTTTGGCACGAAGACGGTTGGTATAAGGCTCCTGAATGCCCTTGAACCACAGTGCTCCCCTGATCTAAACCTGTTACCCCTCTGCTGCACTTTCCCTGATCCCCCTGATAAACAATGCTAACATATTCACCAGAGCTTTGGGGTACTAATGGCTGTACATTTTCTTTGACTCTAGGTAGGGTGTTGGCTTTGGACATGTCCACATAGAGACTAAAGGGTCTGCCTTTTCGTTGCTGTGGATGACCCTGTTTCTGGACACCTGGCCCTCGTCTCTGCTGGTGAAAATGGTGGGCTGAATCTCTGGAGTGAACACCCCCTACCCTGTGTCCTGTGCTCGACCTGGTGGCCTTCCCAATTCCACCAGCAGGCAGGGATAGAGGTTTGTCCTCCAAACTCTCAGTGCTGGCTGAACTGGAAGAGAATGATGAGGAGGACAGGGAAAGGTTTCCACCTCCATTGGGGCCAGCAGCAGAGTCAGCTCTACTGGGATAACCACCCCGTCCAGTCCTCCTTCCAGAAACACCTTCACCCCTAGAAATCGCCTCTGGCCTCCTTCCCTCTCCCAAATTATCCTCAAAGCGAGTAGAGAGGGTGGTATGTTTGTAAGACCGTGGCAGGGAAAAGTAGGAGTACACAGTTTTGGGCTGTAGTGGATGTTGTTCTGGGTGTGAAGGTGGTGTGCTGCAGGCGGACCTGGCACTAATGGGTGACATGTTCATGTAGTCACTACCTGCTCGACTCTCCATGCTGCTCCTGCTACCCCACAAGCACCCATGTAGATCTGGTGAACAGCTGCTGTGGGGGGACATAATCATGTAGCCCTCAGAGACAGGAAGCTGGATGTTCTGTGGGGGTGAAACACTGCTGTTGGGGGTCATAGTCATGTACTCATCCCCTCCCTTTGGTTCTGTTTCAGACACTGAAAGAGACAGACTTGCAGGAGCTGTAACACCTGGCAGCATAGACATGTAACCACTGTCAATCGATGTGTTCTCCAGACTCTCCTTTGTATTGACACCTTTATTTGCTGACGTTTCCACCTGCCCACTTGGAGTTACTGAGCTTCCTGAGCCTCGGCGTGAGGTGAATGATTCTCTGCTGGTGCTGCGAGACATCACTGCGTAGTCTTCATCTTCTTCATCTTCTTCTTCTCTGCAATGAGGCACTATACGCTCCCGAGCAGCGGAAGGTGGAAGAGAAGTATGCTTGCTATATAACCTACGCTCAGCTTCATACTCTCTGCTAGAGGAGCGTCGAAGAATCCTGCGCCCATGCATTCTCTTGTGAGAGGTGTCTCTGTGACCCACTAATATGCAGCTAGTAGAGCCATCTACTAATGCAGTAGACAGACCTGCAGCAAGAAGGGAGTGTTCACCAGGGCTAGATCCATACTCATCAGAGGAGCCATAGTCACTCGGGGAGCCTGACATGGACACTCTCTGTGGGATCCGTGCATAGGTGCAGATGGGCACTGTCCCTAATGGAGCGCCACTTAGTCCACACTCGGATCCATGCCCAGAGCTAGAGGACAGACTAGGGGCTGGGGAAGGTGCTGGGTTCTTAGGGGTGTATGGTGCCAAACTAAGTGTGATCTTGGCCGGGGTAGGCGCTCTTGTGGGTTTGGGTCGTAGCGTAGGGGTGATGGAGCAAGAGGAGCCATTGAGGCTTGGACTGGTGCTGAGAGCAGTCATTCTGCCACTGCTATCCTCTGTCCGTGCACCAATACTAGCTGTGCGTGACCGGGAGAAGCCATGTCGAGATGTTGGAGATGTGTTGGTGCTGTGAGGCACACCAGGAGTCTCTGTCCTAGCCCGTCTGGAGAAGCCTACCTGGGAAGGTGGCAGATTTGGATGGTGGCGTCGTGATGGCACGCTAATAGGATTCGAGGCTGTGCCGCCTCCGCAGGAAGTACCCACCGCCTGGGTTTTGCTCCGTTGACGGAATTCTTCACTCAAGGCTTTCATAGCTTCTAGAAGGGTCTCATGCATGTTCTGAGCAACTACAGAATCCTCCACTTGCATCCAAAATTCTCCAGGTCCTGTCACGGCTGAACGGCCCACTTCGATGAAGAAAAAGTTCTCTGAATGCCCACAGCGGCGCACATTCATCAGTTGGAGCACTACAGCAGGTGTATCCGAGTTGAGCTTAACAAAGTTGACCGTATTATCAGTAAGGCAGAGTCTGTAGATGCCAATCAGGTTCCTTGCTTGCCCTAGGCCCTTGGGCCATAGCTTCACCTGCCAGACCTCCTTAAATATAGGGCCAGGGGATAGCAGTCCACATTCTCCTCCACTGCCATAATCATCTGGCGTCTTACCTGCAGTGACAACAGATACAAATGAACAAAAGAAACGACATAATAGCACACTCAAGAAACAGAATTTTGGAATTCCTATCCTTTTTGATTGTGAAGTCTACAGTGTTCATATAGTGTGTCAGAAAACACTGACATTAGGTTTCTGTCTGTGAGCCGTTCCTCTGCATGTCGTCCCAGCGTCCATGATATTTTCCTTGGGGTTTTCCATTTTCCTTCCACCTCACAGAAAGATGCCGGTCGGCAGATTGCCCTAATCTAAATTACCCCTAGGTGTGAATGAGTGTGTGAATGTGTGTGCATGGTGTCCTGTGATGGACTAGCATCTCATTTAGGGTGCATTTCTGTCTTGATTTTCCAAAGATAGGCTCCATATCCACAGCGATGCTGACCAGGATAAAGCAGTTACTGAATATAAATGAATGAATGAATGAACTACAAAATGCCCAATGGTTTGACTGATGGCTAAATGCATGTCTGGAATTCACTGACCCACTGACAGAAAGGACAAATAAATGGATGTACTAAATTTTAATACATTATACACAATAATGCACATTTTCAAGAAGTACGCACAGTGAATTATGACCCGTTGGAATAGGTTTAATGCACTTTCAATTAACCCTGCTTCATATTTATTCGGTTATGCGTTTGGTTATATATTACCCACGAGCTGTAAATGTGATACACTGACTGCAAAATAAAAACACAGCCTGCTTATAGTAAACGTGCTCGTAGGGAGTCGTACAAGTCGGCAATGGGATAAGGGCGTTCACCTAAAACGAGGTTTCTAACGGGCAATCCAGCATACAAGGACACGGCTTTGGCTGGTGAGCACATCGCTTAATCGCGTCCCACCGATCCGGTGCCCTCGTTTAACCCTGTGATCGTGCAAGATGGGGTGGGAGACCACGGCAGCCAAAGACACGAGAGACGCGCGAAGGAAACCCCGTTTCCCAATGAAAACACGTCGCCGTTGCGGACGCGCTCCCCGACACGCGCTGCTGTGGCACGCAAATATAGGTTACGCGCACCAAACGTACTAAAAACCCCCCAAAGCAGACGACCGTGCGCGCTGCAGCAGCCTCCCCTGCACAATGCGACACTCTCACACACACACGCGCACACACACACACGCCGTAGTGATTCCCGACTGCACCAAAAAAAAAAAACAGTACACATGGACAAATATCAAAAATATACAATCGCTGCGCGTGCAAAACACGATTAGGGTGTTGGGGAAATACATTGGACATGATGCTTATGCACGCGCAGCAAGGATGTACATTAGGATGGGCGGAACTATGGCGAATTTGATACAAATGCATAAGGGTGCATTTATTATTATTATTATTATTATTATTATTATTGTCGCTTACTCCTGCACTGCAGGTCCAGCATGGCCTGATACCACTCGTTCTGCAACTCCTCCGTGTCTGCGGCCACGGCGAAGCTCTCTCCGCGGGTGTGTAGCACGATCATGTGCTTGTTTTTGGAGTCGGCTCGCTTGTTGATGTTGAAGCACGATTCCAGGTCGACAGCCTTCTTGGGCACCGGCGACTTGCTCCGGAATTTCTTCTCGCTCTCGTAGTACTCGAGGCGGGCAGGGCCGCGCTCCGAAGGCGCGCGGAGCACGAAGAAGCGCCGGTGCGCGGATTTCGGCTTGCGCAGGTAACCGCTCTTGCAGACGTCCTCGTGGCATCGCGGCTCCGTGGTCGCTTGGTTCTCCATTGCTCGGGTTTTTTGTTTGTTTGTTTTTTCTTTTCTTTCCCTGACCAAAAATCCTTACTCTGCACGTTCACTCATCGTTATGGTCCTCCTCGCCGCCGCCCTCCTCCTCCTCCTCCTCTCTCTCTCTCTCTCTCTCTCTCTCTCTCTCTCATGATGCCCTCGAAATAAGAGAGCAGGTGTGTTTCCCTTCAGGTCTCACTGGCGTCCTGTGCACGCAAACACGAATCCAAACCGACAGGCGCTCACATGCGGCACGCGCGACGTCTGCACTGAAGGCCGTGCCGCGACAGAGCGCACCACAACTGTTTACTGTACGCAGTGTTGCCAGATTGGTTTTTTCTTTTATTTTTAATGTTTCCATCCTAATCTATTCCTCAAAACGCACACTGTGCATAATACATTCCCGATATTGAAACAGTACAAATGCACATATGTGGGTCAGGCATCATGCCAAAACAACAATCGTATTTAATACTTAATCACTGAATTAATTCGGGGTATAACCTAATATAATTCATATAATACCAAGCGTCTTCTTCAGAGCAATAAGTCAAGTCATTCGATCCAGTTCCTCAAATTTAGTAGCATGAATTTCTTTCCATTTCGTTACTAAACCGTTAATGTTAGCCTATAAGAACAATCCCACAATTCCCAAAAATCCCAAGCACTTTTCAGCACTACCCAGTAAGGATATTTTGGGATGAAAATCTGGCAACCCGGTGTCTGTAGTAGCCTAATGATAGCATGGGCTTCTCTGTTTTTAATCTGGTTCTTTCTCCTTTTTTGTGTGCCTTTCTCATATTTGACGTGTCGAGTATCCACATTACAGGCTGAGTGACAACTCATTTCCACAGAAGAAGAAACCGGACCATTTTCACTGAATTGAATCGTTTATTTATTTATTTACTTATTTATTTAAATTATTAAATGCGGGATCACCCATTCCATGTTCATTGCCAAGTCTGCGCGTCTCTTTCTGAGACAGGGTTGCCAGATTGGATCGCTTAAATCCAAAACAGTCTCGGCTTAGTATGGATAATGTTAAGTATTGAAGCATTTCAAAATACTACATAATTAAACGCTACATGCATGCTTACAAAGCGCATGCGACAACAGCAAGCGATATTATTATCTAGCCTCTAGCTACACGCAATGTCATTAATTACAGCTTAGTATAGGGGGGGATAAACACGATCTGGCAACACAGGACTACTCACAGATCTGAGCGGCTACGACATCTGCTTGTTGACCTTTTGTTTAAATCTGCCTTGGTGTATGGAGCTTGCATGTTCTCCCCGTGCTGCGGGGGTTTCCTCCGGGTGCTCCGGTTTCCTCCCCCAGTCTAAACACATGCATGTAGGCTGATTGGCGTGTCTAAAGTGTCCGT
>JAOUWY010000048.1:16173140-16183463 GCA_025728095.1 Prietella phreatophila | reverse complement strand
TGCAGGTGATCACGTGACAGGTAGTGCGGTGCAGTGGCAGATGGGAAGTGGAGTCCAAGGTCCCTAGAACTGTGACACTCTCCAATGCTGTAAATCACTAAAGGTTCAGTTTGTAGTGTTCTGTAATAATAATAATAATAATAATAAAAGAGAATTTGCATGTGGTCCTAGTACAAGTATTCTCTCTTGTCAGATTCAAGTAGAAGGACGTTAATTAGCATACAGTGTCTAATGTCCTTTATACATTGGTCAACTTTATTAAGATGGTCCCTGTCATCTGCCTTTGTTGAAACATACAACTGTGTGTCATCAGCATAACAGTGGAAGCTGATATCATGTTTATGACTAGTTTTATCCAGAGGTAGCATATATAAAGAAAAGAGAAGTGGCCTAAAACAGAACCTTGTGGAACACCAAACTTTACCTCAGATTGCACAGAGAAGTCTACGAACTGATAATGATCAATTAAGTAAGACCTGAGCCAGGAGAGGGTTGTTCCCTTAATGCCACCAACAAGGAGAATAGTATGATAAATGGTATCGGTATCAAAAACTCAGAGGCGAGTAGTAAGCCATTTATCACTTTAACCAGTGCTCTCTCTGTGCTATGATGAGGCCTAAATCCTGACTGATGCATTTCATGAATTTTATTCCTAAGTAGGTAAGAGCATAGCTGCTGTGCTACAACCTTTTCTCAGATCTTGGAGATAAAGGGGAGGCTTGATATTAGCCTGTAGTTGGACAATTGAAATGGGTGGAGGTCAGGTTTTTTTACTCAGGTGTTTGATAACTGCTAGGTTAAATGATTTATGTACATAGCCAGTGCGAAGGGAAGAATGAATTATTTGTATAATGGGTTTGATTACTCTGGAATTATCTGTTTGAAGAAACATGTAGGTAAGGGATCAAGTATACAAGTCGATTTTGATGAGGGAATTAGTTAAATTAGTTAGGTCTTTCAAAGGGGAGTAAAACATTGTAACTGTTGATCTGATATTGTTATATTATCATCCACAGGGTTCGTTATAAGACTGTCTGGTTTTAGATTAGTCTGCATGTTTCTGTTGTGGTCTTATTCCTAGTTCATTTTGCTACAGTATTAAACAAGAATCTAGGATTATTCTTGTTTCATCATTATGACTTTTAGGTGATATGTCACACCACAAGCATTATGTCCTTCTCATGAGCATTACTTTGAGGCATGCCTCTAAAGGAATTCTGTGCTGCTGTTACCTGAGTGGCAAAATGGACATTCTCCAAGTTTTATATCAACATTGTTCTCCCTGATGGAATCACGGTTATATGCTCAAAATATTGGCAAGGAACGGATCTAACCGGTTTCGTAATTCCAGGCGTCTGTTTACATTTTCGGGAGAAGACATTCTATAAACAAATAGGGTGGGGAGAGTTGGGGAGAGAAGGAACACTTAACACTCAATATCTGCATCACAATTGCATATCACCTTACAAGAGCAGAGTGATATAACAAATGCCAAGTTATTTAATTTGTGCTGTGTTCTGCATATGGGATGCACACACAATCACAGGTGCAATACCAATATATACCAATGGTATGTCTAATGTCATTTTTCAGTTGCATGACCGGCCTTTACCTTTTGAACAATAAGTAGGAGCTAAATTTAAACATCTCCTGCTATATTGCAGCAAGTTTGTGTATGTGATTGATGATTCAGGAGTTTGGTGCAGGTGTGCAGGGATGAGCTTTCACTCGTTCTGTCTTTGTCACTCTGCCTGTCGTCCCGTCTCTCTTTTGCCGTAAGTCAGTCAAGCATATGTTTATGGTGTTATAAAGGCCCAGGTGAAGATGGCACAGAGAGTAGAACGGGGCCATGTCTCTGTGTGTTTCCTCTCAGGCTTTGTGGTTCTCTACAGATCTCCTGGATGGTTTAAAAGCCTGAATGAATGCTCAATGAGCTCCAGGGGGCTCGTTTAGCTGAGTTGAAAGAAAAAAGCGAAGCTTAGATACGCCCGCCAAGAGATTTTTGGCTCCGGAGAGTTGTGCAGAGTGATGAGAAGAGCATGTTAACGCAAAGCACTGTGAACACAAAACATTGTTCTTCATGAGAATTGTAGATTTGTTCCTCTTATTATTGTAATGCCCAATAGTATTCTAGTATTACAGTGATGTGTTTCCTGAGTTTTGTAGGCAAATATAGAAACAAACAAACTAAAAAAACAATAGTAGTAAGAACAAAAACAGCACATTCAAGTGTGCCAATACTAATGTCACTACAGTCATTGATATATATCATACACTGTACAGGAAATCATAATAGACATACACATACCGTACATACCCCTGCTGAGCAAAATCTTATAAAACATGTGTAATTGCATGTGGGTTCAGGTAAGTCCTGTAATATTAAACAGCGAGTGCATTGTCTTGTCATTATGTGCTGTCTGATCATAGGACTCCTTAAACCATGGCTCGATTAAATATATTACAGTGATGAAAGACTAGGATTATGGGGAGCTTTAAGCATATGTGGTCACGTAAAAATGACATTTACAAAGCGTTTGAGGTGTAATCTCTATGCAACAAATTTTGCAGAATATGATGAATTACCATATTTACACAAAATGTACTTATAATAGCGATGTAACCGTGGTTGTTGAATTTAATCAAGTCACATTGGTGCAAAATAAAAAATAAAAAGTAGTCCTGGTCATGGTCCACAGGTTATGCGGTATTCATGCTCTATCATTTTTAAACTGTGGCACTTTTGTTAATTCATTAGCCAGCAAACCAACTTTTTATTTTTATTTTTTTGGAACAAAGCCTTCTTGGTGTTGATCACTTCTTTATAGTGCTGTTAGAAAATTCCTAACCTTACGAAGGTAAGATACAAAACATTGATCAGACCTTGAAAGCAATTGCAAAACTTTGCAGAGCTAGACCTCTATTAACCTGAGTATAATTATGAGGAGGTAGAAGAGATGGTGGAGGACAAAACACAGTACGAAAGTGCCCTGCCGAGTTTGGTCTACTGGTGCATGTGTGGACATCGGCCATGAACAGTGTCTATGTTGCTCCGAGTGGGAATTACTGTAGCTTCTGATAAACCATGTGCTACGGTATTGCTCTGAAAACTCCATACATATTGATAATAAATAACCAGGGTTGCCAGGTCTGTGTGACCAATCCAGCCCAATTTCCTATACAAAACTAAAGCAAAAAAAAAAAAATAATAATTAAAAAAAACCCACTGGGCAATAAAATATATTGTAATATTTATAAAGTGTCAGCATATGATAATTTTTATATTGAAAATTATTAAACCCACATAGTTTTCCCAGAGAGAAAAACGCTCAGTCTTACCCAACAAAAACATCTGGACAGTATTAAAAAATTTATAATAATAATTTATATGCATTACCTATAGAAAAAATATTTTATTCAACCTATAAAATCACTACATATAGCACAGCCCACATACAACATAATAGACTTTGTACTTATTCTTTGCTTTGAAAACTTCAGCTTACCTATTTGGCTTATAAACATAAAAATTATTCATATATGCAAACATCCAACCACAAACCAGCAGAAAATAAAATCAGCCCACAGCAACAAATCAAAATCATTGTGAAAATATTGTCATTTATCATCTAAATATCTGGTGATCCTGAAGAGGATGCGTCTGGGTCATTTGTTTCTGGTTCCTCTGAAGGTGTCATTTCTCAGCTGTTTTGTCATTAAGGGCGTAGTGCTACATTTAGATTTTTATTAAGCTGTTTTGTGACAATGTCTATTGTTGTAAGCAAAATACATACAGTATCAAATTGAATTGAATTGAAAAGTAGTCAACTCTGCAGGAAGCCCATGGACTTGGCAACCCTGTCCCTAACCATAAATTCTTCCTTCAGTAACCAAGAGCCTACCAGTGAGCCATAATCAGTCAGTGAATTTCAAGGAAGGAAGTTTTTTTTTTGTTCCTTAGAAACTCTTTCCAGTGATAATCATGTTACAGATGTGGTCACAAATTCTAGAGTATTCCTTGAAGTCCTATCTAACTTGTATAATATAATCAGGTGCAGGATGAGGTTATGTTTTTTCCATTTTTGCATCTGTCTGGTTATTTCCGGCTGCTGTCTTTATGCCATACTGTCTCTATTGCGATTTGTGTTGAAAGAAGGGATTACACACTTCGTACTTGCTCATCTCCCACCAGATGGAACTTTACACTGTCTTTATTTGAAACCCAGTTGTTTGGCTTCAGAAGAACTCGTGTTATGTCTGCATGCTTTATATGCAATGATGTGTTGAAATATTGTATTCACAGTGCTGATTTGTTCATAACTCTTATGTCTTTCTCTCTCCCGGGTAACCTGTGGGATATACACTATAGGGCAAAAGGGCAAGTACAGTGTTTACCTCTTCTCTGTCTCTTCCTGTTCTTCTCTTTATCACCTTTTTATCTTTCCACATGTTGCATGTTTCACTTAGCCACCTACATAAGCCTTATGGCATGATAAGGAATGTGCACGTGTGAGAGCATTCTTCACCTTTATAATACTACTGATTTATAGTACTACTATTTGTCTATTGCCGTTTGTGTTACTTTCATTGACTGCGTTTACATGGACAACAATAATCCACTCTTAATCTAATTAAGAGCATACTTTGATTAAGAAACTACCATGTAAATACCAACCTTAATCTAATTAAGGTCATAGTCTAAGTAAATTCTAATCGAATTAAGACAGGTGGACTTTTCCTGTTTTAATCGAATTATGGACATGCATTACAGACATGTAAACACCTTAATCACATTATTACCTTACTTAGATTAAGGTCAATAATTAGATTATTGTCCATGTAAACGTAGAGTGGCAGCGCAGGCTAGACTTGAACCCCAGAGCCTTAACCGCCAAGCCACCACTGCCCCATCACACCCGTATGTGTTCCTTCATCAAACTGTCTGAAGCGCACAACTGTACGCTTATCTGTGGGATGTTTTTCTGACTTTTTACCGTTAATGAGACGGCTAGGACATGTTCCAGACACATTGTCTGCCAAGGCTGGAGTGGAAGAACCCGAGTGTCAACCCCATGAAAGCACCCCATCAGCGCCTGATCTCACGACCATCACAAATCCCCACCGCCACGCTCCAAAATCTTAACGGGAAGCCTTCCCAGAAGAGTGGATTATGTATTATTATAACGGCAAAGCGGGATTAAATCTGGACCGGAACATCTTCGATAAAACATACGGGTGTGACAGTCGGCTGTCCACAAACTTTTGGTCTTAGTTTATGTTGTTGTTGTTGGAGGTACAGTACATTATGAACGTTGAAATGGCAGCAAGGTAAGATCTACTGTCATTTACACTGTTAATTAGAATGATGTGCGTTAATATTAACACTGAGGGGTTGTTGTTTTATTTTTTATTATTTTTTAACACACATGGCAGAGTCTGAACTCGATCCTGATCCCAGGACTACATCAGTGCATATTGTCCTCATGTCCCCCAAACAGAAAACCGCTGTGTGGAATCGATTCCTAGAGTCTACCATTATTTGGAGGAATCGATTCTTAGAATCTACTTCACTGATCACCAACAACCGGAACTGGACTCGGAGTCGACTCCAACATTTCTGGAATCGAACGCGCCCAGAGGCGAAGGAAAAGAAGCTAGAGAAACACTCACTTCAAGCGCTTGTTACGACATGAAATGTTTTGTTGCTTAAAAAAAACATGTAAAAAATGTTTTAATGACTAATATTCCAGGATGCAATCATGTAGTATAACTATCCGAGCAGCTTGTTGGAACAGAGCCGAATCCTAAACAACTCCCTGCAGTGCACGACTTGTCCTATAAGGAGTCGTTTGGAATTCCTCCAGCAGTACAGCTTGGTTAACTTTATAAACGAGTCGTTTATGTATCGGACTTGTGGACTTAAATTAGTGTCTATGTTCTGACAAGTAAGCCTCCTTCTGAATTTAAACCCAGCAATGCTTGTTGTACAAAAGTATCATGGACAACAAAACCAACAATAATACCAAAACTCCAACATATTTCATCAAGGAATGCATTCGAATAATCCATTTTGATGGGTTTAGTCTACGAAAAAAAAAAAAGTTGAACGTTTTAAAGGTGCGGTTTGAGATTTTTCCGAAACATCTCAAGACCCATAATCATCCAATACTGTAATGCTGAAGATATTTTCAAAAAGGTAGGCCTTAATTCAGAACACTGACATGCATGTGACGTCGCGAGTTTCTTTGTTTCAGGCTCCCGTACAGTTTTTACATTCGGCCCAGAAATCAGAGCACGGAATTTGCAGTCCGTGGTACGCGACATTGAGGAATCGGAGAGTGATGATGTCCGTGTGCTGAAAAGGATCGAAAACGAGAAGAAAGAAGAACGACTTTAGGAAACGTTGATGTTCTTTTATTTGGAACGTTTTGCTGGGCTAGCAGCAGCTAGTCCTAGGTCAGGTCGTCCGTTAACTAGCTAGCCACCCCAAAAAAAAATGGTCAGCACATACATCCAAATATCACGTCAGTAATGTTTTCTGTATCGGTGAGGTGCAAAATGATGAGTGAGAACTCTACATTAGAATCTGCATAGAGTTCTGCTAAAATATCTACCATTTAGGAAAAAGAAGGAAGAACACAGCATACAAAAATATACCACCATAAAATCATCAGATAGTCATTTTCAGGTAGAGTATACAGGTATTGCACTAAGCATCTATATTTAAAAAAAAAAGTGACGGATGAAATCTGACACTGATGCACTGAAACACGAAGAGATGACAGAAATCCAAAATGTCAGTAACACACAATAAACACTGTCTAACATGGAGAAAGTCTCCGACTGAATCTACTCGTATAAATGGAATGTCAGAATATATTTGCATTCGACTTGGT
Organism: Prietella phreatophila; assembly: GCA_025728095.1. Classification (NCBI taxonomy): domain Eukaryota; kingdom Metazoa; phylum Chordata; class Actinopteri; order Siluriformes; family Ictaluridae; genus Prietella; species Prietella phreatophila. The sequence goes on along the minus strand of JAOUWY010000048.1, from coordinate 16,176,567 downwards.
ATAGCTGGATGTGGTTTTAGTACGGTAGTATGCATATTCCATGGGTGGTCTAGGGTTTATAACCACGTGGTCTACTAAGGAGCATACAGTTTAATACAGAAGTACCCACGTTACTTCTGTCAAATGCTAGACCACCTACAGGTATTAGTAGTGCGAGGTTTCCATAGTATCCGGTGTCTGGATTATATAGTTAGTTAGTGCTCCGAATATTCGTATGCAGATTGATACCCGGAGTGGGCGTGACCTAAACCAGACGTTTCGCCCCTGGATATACTGGAGAATTTGTTATTTCTTTTTGTTAAATAACCAGACGAAAGGGCAGCAGGATCGGTGTGGTGTTTGAATTGTGGCTCTGACAGTTCCTCGACCTCGGCTACATCGCTCGCGTTCTCAACTAGAGACGTGCGGCGCGATTGATCGTGCGGTTGGTATTTTTTGATTGGTACCTGCCTGCGAATTTGTTTCCTAACAAATTTAGTTGCTTCGCCTTCCCAAAACACAAACAAACGATCAGACTGATGGAAGTCGATGCGAGTCCGAGTAGGCTTGGGGCGACTGACGATAGTAATCGGAAGAATCTGGGGTTTGTGCGTCCACCAACCATCGTTTTGGGGAAAGTACAGTAAGCAACCGGAACTCCTGTCGACCCCCCCCCCTCCCGCTAATTTGTTTGACGGTTGGATTAAAGAGCTTCGGGTCTGGTTTGGACTTTCTCGCGTCCGTCTCGCCTCACCGTTACCGTACGAGTGGAATGGCGGCAGTTTTTAAATTCGCGTCAGAGTTGCACGTTTCTAAACCACTGGCCCGTTAGTAGTGAGTTTCAGCGAGGTTTGTCGCTCTTTCCTCAGTACAGGGGAAACGTTTCGAAATTCTTGTCCGTGGTAATGACGCCGTGGACAGACGTTAGGTTGACAGACGATATGGATATTCCTTTAAGTGGGAGTCAATTACAGCATTACATAAGCAGTATGAACGCATGGTTAAATAGAGGGCGGTGGCCAGGTTCGTTTCTCTCGGCGCTTCACAAACAAGCCAAGTTTGAGAACAACTGTATTACATAAACAAACTTCCCAGGGGGAGGGATATTATTGCAGGGCTAAGACACATCTTCACTTCCCCTGCGCACCCCTACTCTGTAACATCCTTTAAAACAATCCCTCCGTCATTCCCTCTCCTCATTAACCGTTTTAAAACGATTCCCTGCTTGCTGTATCCCTGTTATTTATCCACACTTCCTCTCTCGTGTCTGCTCTTCCATCTCTCTGTCTCGGCTCTTTTTTACCTGTCACCATAACAACCGCAAATGTTCACACAGATTTGCTGGCACCGCACCGAGAGGTGTAGCACCAGAGAGAAAGAGAGAGAGGCTTAAAAACCCCCCCAAAAAACGAGGTATAGGAAAAGAGGTTGTGAAAGTGGTGCAGTCCGCCTACACAACACAAAATGTACGTTCTGTCCTGATCATTTCATCCACAAACACTCCTCTCTCACACACACTCACACACCCCGCCATTTTACAAATCTACAGCAGCCCGACTCTCTCCAGCTTCCACCAAGCCATTTTGAATGAAATCCTCTGCAGGAGAGTGCTCAAACACTTTCTCTTGCTCCCGCAGAGAGACACATGAGTCACTACACTTCAGTTCAGTTCGGCTAATCACTTTCCAACCGCCGAGCCAGATCCTCCAGCACATTACCACAGACAGGAAACACTTTGGTCCGCTATCTCGCCAAAACAGCGATTACAGGGCAAATATAAGTGTCCGGATTAGTGTCTATTATATTTATTTATTGGGGGGTGTTTTGCAGTCCGCTAGACCGCTATGTCCAGACGTCCAGAGGAACCATCCCCTCTTTGCTGACGGCTGGAGGAAGCAGATTCTCCTCGCACAGGAAGTGCAGGGGGAAGTAGACGAGGATGCCGCGGATGGCGCGCACCTCCTCAGCGGCCGTCTCCGGGTCGGTCAAAGCGACCGTGCTGACGTGCTCCTGCAGCTCGCGCAGGTTGTGGATCGAGTCTGATGGGAGGCACCGGAAAACCTGCAGAGGAAGAGGAGGAGGGAGTTGTAGCATAGGGTCTCCCATTTTTCCCCAACTAGAATGTTTACATGGTTTTCTTTCATATCGTTCACGTCGTCATCGCCGAGGCCGCACGCGGGCCTCGTACTCACCCTTTCATAGACGGAGGCATTTGAACGGGCGATATTGTTCCACACCTCGGTGAAGAAATGATCGCTGACTGGGTCGTCGATATCTACTGCGGGGTCGGAATCGGCCCCCAGCAGGACCCTGAGACAGAGAGAGAGAGAGAGAGAGGCAGAGGAAGAAAAACAGAGCGAGAGAGAGAGGACAGAGACAAACAGTGAGAGAGAGACACAATCAGAACAACAAGTAAGAGAGAGAGAGAGACAAACAGTGAAAAAGAGAGCAAAAAAGAGCAAGACAGAGAGAGGAATTATAGAAAGAAAAAAGAGAGGAGACAGAACAACAGAGACATGGAGAAAAAAAGGGAAATAGAAAGAGTGAGACAGGCAGAAACGGGGAGAGAGAGAGAGAGAACAGAAACTGAGATCACACACTAATGTCCTCCTTTCCCTGTTTAAACATGTGACTCTGTACATCTCTCTCTCATTCTGCCTTTCCACGCTCATTTATCCAGATGTTCCAGGTGTTTCCAACGACTAGAAACTAGTGTATGAAGTTCCATGTTTTCCCCGAGCGTGCGGAAACCCTGCCTGTCGTGTGCTTCACTTCCACGTTCGAGGGAATGAAATATGGTCTTGCAGAATCTCACTGCTCAATCCGGCGGCCATGTTTACCACAGAACACGAGAGGAGGAAGAGCACAGGAAGCTCGGATGTAGCGAGCTGGTGTGCAGGTTAAATGTGATCATGATCGTGAGTTAACGCGAATAGCCAGAGACGTGAATGGATTCGAGACGCGTGAAAGCGTCTCTGTGGCTCCTCGACATGCCTCATAACTGGAGTGTGTAGCAGAAGATGAACCAACACCAACATCCTGAGCAAACACATTCCAGAATTCAGCAGTGGAACCAAATGTAATGTAAACCTCCTCAGGTGTGTGTGTGTGTGTGTGTGTGTATGTATATAATCTCATTCTTGTGCCTTAAGAGTTTCAAAAACCTCCTACACAGCATACAGTACAGTACACACACACACGGAAGGTCACCTCCCAAACCTAGCTGTGATCTCTCGTCATGCTGAGGAAGGTGCTGCAGAAATGCACCGTTTCCCCTAGCAACGGAGAGCTGACAGTACAGAACACAGCGTGCCAACCACAAATTGCTACACACACACACACACACACGCAGTGAGAGAGAGAAGGGGAAGTAAGAAAAGATGGTAGATGAGGCATGGAACATGCATACACCCTCTCTCTCTCTCTCACACACACACACACACACACA
>JAOUWY010000048.1:15991403-16005472 GCA_025728095.1 Prietella phreatophila | reverse complement strand
ACATCTACATCCACCCAGCAGAGTGAGAGCACACAGGGGGAGGTGGCTGGGAGGAAGGTGACTGTGGTGGACACTCCAGACTGGTTCTCTCCTGGACTCTCTGTGGAACACTGTGTCGATCTGCTTGATCCAAGACCCCACGCCTTCCTCCTGGTCATACCTGTAAAGCAGCCTACAGGAGAGGAGAGAGGGACGCTAGAGAAAATGGAGAAGATGTTTGGAGAGGGATGTTGGAGAAACACCATGATCATATTCAGTGTTACTGATGAGCTTCAGAAGGAGAACATTAAGGAGTTTATCCAGTCAGGAAACCAGGAGGTCCAGAAACTTGTAGAGAAGTGTGGAAACAGGTTTCACTGTCTCAACATTAAGGAGAGCGGAGATGGTTCTCAGGTCTCAGAGCTGCTGAAGAAGATAGAGAAGATGGTGGAAGAAGAGAAGGGTGAGTTGACAAAGAGAGAATTTGACAAGGAGCTGAAAGGAGCTTGTACAGCGAAGGACAGAGAAGGAAGAAAATGTGAAGAAACCAAAAGAAAAGAGAAAGAGGGAGAGGAGAGAGATGGAGAAGAAGCACCAACAGGAGATGGAGGAGATCAGGGAGGTGTATGAAGGAGAGGCCAGGATGGCGGCAGAAGCTGGTAAAAAGAAGCATGGTGAAATAATATTGTAGTAAGAGATTGAAAGAATGATCATGCAGGCAAGAGAAAAATCAAGGGAAGAGAACAAAATGAAGGAGAAATGGAGTGAGGCAAACGTCATAAAATACTTGCTGCAGGAACTCAGGAAATACATTTTGACCATAAAATACAAAGATGCATGAAATAGTTCAGCAGATAGAGAAGATGAAGTTGGTGATACCTAAGCATAATCTCAAAGAACCAGACAACTTTCAACAGGCAGAAAGAATAAATAGCAATATTAGGTTACAGAAAAGAGTTCAAATATTATTTCTTGAAATATTCTTATATATACAGTATATCATATATATAATCGATTCAATCTTGTTCGTTCTGTCCATAATCTACTAATGTAACAGTAAAGATCATTTCTAGGTGGCATACAAGTGAAATCAAGAATGCTCTGTTTTTTTAAATCTATGTAACACATTTAGCTGTTATGTTGGGAAATGTTGCTGATATTGGACTGGCACCCTGTCCAGGGTGTACCCCGCCTTGTGCCCGATGATTCCTGGGAACAAACCTTCTCCCGAGTTCTAATCACACACACCTGTTACCAATCTCACACACACTCACTCCACAGCATATAGAGACTGTTTCAACACAATGACTTTGTGAAGTATTAAGTTCTGTTGCTTAGTCCCCGTCGTTATTCCAAGCCTATGGATATATAAACAGAAAGATTTCATCCGTTACGCATTGCACATAATCACTGAACATTACATAAAAATAAATTTATACATTTTTAAAAACTTTACCGTGTCAACAGTCAAGAGGTCAAGGACCAGAAGCACCTAAACAGATGACTGGTGAGTGCAAAAAACAATGTATTTAATTCACATGGGTCATTAATGTATTACCCTGATGGACTGATTTACAGTGGGGGGAAATTGTTGAAGTACTGGACGCGCCAACATTTCTTTCAGTAAATATATTTCTAACAAGGGTAATCACATGAAATTTTCACCAGACATCAGTACTGACTCACGAAATCTGGAAATATAAAGAATTCACAACCTTAAAGTCCATAAATAAAGTTATGTGTAGTAAAGTGGAACGACACGGGAAAAAAGTGCTGAACACGCTAACTGAAATGTATTTAATACTTAGTGGAGGAGCCCTTGCTTGTAACGACAGCTTCGAGACGCCTCCTGTATGAAGAAATTAATCTACCACGGTGTTCAGGTGTGAAGTCTTTCTAATAACGATAACGTCATAGCTTCATCTGCTGACGCAGAGGACAGGACACCAGTTTAAATGCTGATCAATACACGTACGACGGCAGCATCCTGTCATCAATTCAGAATCCAGAGCGTCTAAATAAAGTGCATATAGAAGAATAGTGAAGTGATACAGTGAGTACTGAGATCAGGCTCTGAGCGCATCGAAAATGAGATTCAAAACGAAAGTGAAATATGTCTCATGCAACACTTTGTAGTTAGCATATGCTTATTTTTAGATTTTGAAAAGGTGTTTGCATCTGCAGTGTGTGTGCAGATGTGTGTATGTGTTGTACTTTCCTATCTGAGGAAGGGTTTGGGTTTTTTTTTCCTTTGCTTTTTTGCTCTACATTGAACAGAACAGCAATTGTGACCATCAATTGTACAGAGCCAGCACATGACATTTTTAAAGGTCAAAGTTCAAGACCAAGCTACTGGTATAGGTTATTACTTATTGTACTGTCATGAGCGATACATTTTTTTGTTTTTAAGAAAACCAGTGTTACTCTGGTTGTTTTGAGCTGCAGCATTTTAACCGTCCAACAGGTGGCACCACAGACCAGAGTCTGAATATACACATGGCCGTTATTGTCATGTCCAATGAGCAGCATTTTGTAAGCGGTTCTTTAAGAAATCCTAACCTAACGTTATAAACAATTAAAGGTTAAACCAATTCTAACCTAAAGTTTTAAACACTAGGGCCAATGTTTTGGTCTTTACAAAAATGTGAAAGATGCTATAAAAGGGGCCTGTCCTGTTCAGCCCAATTCAGTAAATTGTGGGACTTTTGGTGTCCAGTTCTGTTACATTGGTCGAAACATGGCTACGGATTACTCAGGACCATGTGAAGACATCATCCAAAAATGCATAAATAAATAAAGATCCTTTGAGCCAGATTTGATTAATTTAGACTGCTTACGATAGCATTTTTGGTTAGCATTCTGTGCAAAGCTTACTACGGTTGTATTAGAAGAATAAAGTGTCCACTTTTCTCCTGATGTCCATATTCAAGAGTCAAGTTACACGAGTGTAAGACTGGGGTCATTTAAAGTGGTTTGTTTTTTGCTCAAATTTGACGGCAACATGGAGGACAGAACTTTTTTTTTGTAATGCAGTATATTTATTTCAGTATATTCAATTATTTGTTTTGAAACATGCCTAGATTAACCATACATAAATATAAACTGCGGATATAAATTTGGGCATATACATTCAGGTAAACCAGGTTATATAACGTTTAAGCTACACACTTTTCTCTCCATTTGGCTTCTGTCATTAGCATTAAAACGATCATTTACAAGGAATTCGTGCTGGGCTGCTCTGCTTCCGCTGGCCCATTAGCAATGTTTTGCTATCACTTTAGTCTCTTGCTGTGTTTTGCCGTCGTTTTTCGTCCACCTCGTTGGACACGGGGCTGCTTTATCGGACAGCAGGAGTGAGTGTGAAGTGTTCCTGACAGCCACGAAGCCCCGCACCCTCCGTAATGGCGTTAAATTGACAAGGGAGCACTTCCCTTTAGCCGCTGCTCTCAAGTCTGTGTGTTAACATCGGACTGGAGAGGCGACAGGCTCAGGCTTTGGCTGAGTGCAGGACTGAGATAGATGGAGTGTGATGGATCACCTGCCTAATAGGAGTATTGTTGGGATGAGGAGGTGTCTGAGGGAACGACACACAGTGTGAGCTCTAAAATTGAGATAGCGCCAAAATAACATGGAACCCAACTCAGGAACGCCGCCAGATCTGCGGCAGATATAGCGCAACTTCAAGACATTAGCTCAGAAAAGCTAAGGACAAGATAGACTCTTAATCTCTGGGAATCTGGGGAATCTGGGAATAATGATTAAGCTATAAGCATTACTGATTTCACTTTTGAAGGCTGTATCACTTTATTGGAAAATCTATTATTACTATAGTAGTAGGGGCGTAACGATACATCATGACGCGATGCATCGCGATGAAAAACGGGACGACGTGCATCACGGAAAAACATGAGATATCGGCGTTCTATTACGTATGCATGTAATGTAAGGTTTGAACACCAGAGGTCCCAATCTGTGCATCCCATAAAGTTGGAAAATATCGTAAAGGTGATCGCGTTCTTTCATGGCGAGCCTGTGAGATTCCTGTCTAATTACTGGGAATCATCAGCGCCTGTATCAAGTGACAGATAGCGCCGGAATGCAATGACGTACATGCAGTCCACATTATTATGGGGCCCGAGAAAGAGGCTGCAGAAAAAAATGGGCATTTCCGCTGAGTTTGAGTTTGAGGTTCTGCTTCTGCTACAGAGATTTTCATTTTCAAAGTCTCAAGATCAAACACACTGTGATTAAAATGATTTTATTTGAATTTTTTTTTAAGTTCAACAATATTACACCTCCGCTCTTGGCAATTTTATACTTTACTTGGATTCATATGGACAAAAATGCACATTTAGCAGTCATCATAGTGATTTTTTTTTTTTTCCCTCACGAACCCTTGGCAGTCGTTGCCGGACAATTTTGATGTCTGTTTTTCAAAACACAGAGCTCATTCCATGGGGTTTACCCAAAACATAACCAGAACCACTTTGACAAAAGGGGAAGTCCCCTCTTTAGTGAATGCAGGACGAACCACATGCAGATCGGGAAAAAAGCACTACACACATACCAACGTTTTGCAGAGAATGCTTCTTCTGATTTGAAAACCTCAAAGCACATTATGTTGTCAGACAATACTTCGGCATATAAATCTACTGAAACCTTCTGCTGCTTTTGAAGCCGATGTGTCATTTGAAAATGTGTTCGTGTTTGAGTTCGAGTCGTGAAATCAGTACAGGAATACGCCTTAAAGGGGACCTATTATGTTTGTGTGTCGGCAGTGTGTGTATACAACCCCACTATAACAGTAAAAATCCACCCAGTCCTTTTTAATAGTCCCCATAAATCATAAACGGTGTCTCAAAACGAGTCGTTTGTGTTTTCTATCCAACGTGACATCACACTGGAGAATGCTCCGCCCACGACTGGTGATGGACTCATTTACATTTATAGCATTTGGCAGACGTCCTTATCCAGAGCAACTTACATTTGACCTCATTTAAACAACTGAGAGGTTGAGGGTTAAGGGCCTTGCTCAAGGGCCCAACAGTCTTAGCTTGACCTCCTGACCTTCAGAAGAGTAACCCAGAGCCTTTAACCACTGAGCCACCCCTGCCCCGTAGACTCTGCCCAATTAGCATAGATCCACCCCGAGTGAACTGCACACAGTTCTCCATGCTGGAACGGCTACAGTTATAAGAAGAATGTCTCCGCTTCGTAAGCGTTGTAAGAATGAACATACAGAGTCTTCACATCCCTGTAAAAACACCACTCTCTTCTGCAAAGGGCACGAAAACAACCCAAAAAGAAGCACGCTGTAATACAGTGTATAATGGAACCATGGGGTAATGTTGACCCAAAACAACATCCCTTACAGATGTCATCTAATACACTTGAAACAAGACCAGTATCAGACCAGCATCGGATCACCATGAAGGGCCGCCGTTTCTTAACAGGCAGCGCGTGACCCTCCAAGCACCCTTGACTGATTATTTTAGCAACGTATCTGTTGCACTGTCTAATCTGATGATCTCCTCCCTCAAGAGCCCCGGCTTTCGTCCCCAGTCAAAGGGCAATCACGTTCGATGTAATTGATACATTAATATAATGCAATCGGTGCCTGGGACATCAAACAGGGACGTGAAGCCAGAGCTACGGCACACCTCCCACTTTGCTGGGCTCTGACATTTCCAAATATGATTCAGGATAATGGCTTCTAATTCTGTGCTTCAGCTTGTGGAAATTCTGTTACAACCTGACATGCGTAATGGTGCCGGGAGCAAAGGAATCTATCAAAGGCAGGAGGAAAATGGCGAAATGCGATTTCTCTATGACAGACGTGGAGGGGAGAGCCTTGTCATTCCTCAGGGCATTAATGGATCCTGTTGTCCCTCTGATTCGGTTACGGACGGCCCAGAAGAAGGGCTTGAGCTTGTTATTGAATTAAACACAATAAGGCTATGTGTGTGTTCTATGCGGGCAAGTTTTTTCTTTTCAGATGTAAAAACCTTTTTGTCAATGTCGACAAGGCAGGAAATGTTAACGAGATAGGTTTTTCCTGCGTTAAGAAAAATCCATTTTCTTTATTGTGTCTTTCCTTGTTCGTGACTGTCTAAATGGAACTGGAGCTATTCTGAACCGACCAGACGTTTGCGAGATTATTTTCATCCGGGGTGTAAAATTCGTGCCCGCCACCCGCGGTCATTTTACCACTTTTGTGGCCAATCAACCTAGCATGCATGTCTTTGGACTGGGGGAGGAAACCGGAGTACGCAGCACAGGGAACATGCAAACTCCGCACACGGAACCCTGGACCCTGGAGGTGTGAGGCGAACGTGCTAACCACTAAGCCACCGTTTTCTGAGGTGGCTGGTAGAAATTCTGAGTGGCCGATAAAAAAAACCCAGCTACTGTGGTAGGTGGAAGAGAAAGTTCATTTCAGACCCTGTTCTCAGTGCAGTAAGATAATCAGTAGCAATAATCTTTTAACATTGAAGCCCATCCCATAAACAGCAGTTTATTATAACTTATTACAAGCAATAAACATAAACATTGCTAACTGCGAAATGGTACATTAGCCTTCGACACAATTTACGCAGTGCTATTGATATGACTAATTAATTTTCAAAAAAATATCATTTTGAAGATCAAGGATCATAATGACCTAGACTATCTATGTACCTTGTTATACCTTGCACATTCTTTGGAGGAAGCCTTAGCATCGTTAAACGAGTCTCAGAGAAGTGGACCTGACTAATCACATCAGTACTGAAATCCCTGAATCTTCAAGATAAAGGCAAATCCAGAAGCTTAAAGGACTTCCTCTGAACTCGCGTATAATCACATCACGATTAACCCTTTCGTGCGGTTCCGTATTGTATCACTCTCTGATCTGACCATAACATAAACACTCGCAACAAAGATCAATGGAGCAGGAGCACCATGTTTATGTTATTATCCATGCTCACCTCATGTCTAATGGGATATTGCTTATTCTGATGTCTTTGCTGTGCTGAAGTGGAGCAAGGGCTGGATTTATCGCTTATGACAGTGGTTTTCCCCTTAGGGAGTTCAAGGGGCACCAAGGGTCAATGTGTCTGCCGGTTAATCAGTACAGGAGCCATCCGCCCCGCCACTGGGCTAGCATTGCTTCCACTAAGGCCGTGTAATTGGTTTAGATGGACACACTTAGTTTTGCTGACTGGTACATTAATTGTCCCCAGGATACACTGGGAGGAAATCCTCAAGCCGTTCCCCCTCCCAAAAAAAAAGGGCAATGTAGTGACTGGTGCTGATCCAATCAAAGAAAGTGGTGTGTGTGTGTGTCTTATATTTATTTTAGGCTTGTTAGAGCTGTGTCACTGAGTTAGCTCAAGATGATCATCAATTTGATGGCCATCAATCTGACAACTCAATAGTGAAGGATTTATTTCAGCTAATGGACCCATTCTTGACTGTTGCTCATGCACACGGATCCCACTGAAAACGAAACGTGCAGCCAGTACGTATATACTGACATTTCCAAACAGTCTTTACAAGCGTGCAAGTCATGACCTGCTGGACGATGATGCAATGATTTATAGCCTACATATCATTCTACTGATGAGCAGGACTCATAGGAGAGAGTCCCATAAGGTTACAGTCTTTCTAGGAACTCCTCAGGGTTGGGCACTGATTTATCAGGAACATGTCTGTTCTCCCAGCCACCTGATCAGCTCCTAATGAAGCCCCAACAGCCTGTGCGAGATGAGGGCCATTAGGCATAATGGCGGTGTACATCAAAGGGGCAAGCGTCGAGAGGTTGCAGGGGAAAATGAGGTTAGAGACAGACTCACCACACAGACTGGTCGTCTGCGGCCATCGTAATTTATAACAATGCCCCTGAGCCTACGCCTGGGTCTGAGTCTATGATTGACAGCGTAGAGACAGAGAGAGCCATTTCTAATGCCTGTCTGCTCTTTATCCGGGTGAGGAACAGCAGTCCATTGACTACGGCGAACAAAGATTCATTGTTTCTACTGTAGCGTAAGTGCACCCGATATCGAAGGTGCCAAGGGGCAACTTTGTTGGTTCTGTAAAACGCAGTTCGATGCAAAGTACTTCACGTCGTCTGCACAGAACAATCCAAAGGTCCGATGCAATGATTCTCAGCCGAGAACCTGGACAAAGCAAGCAGGAATTAGGCTGCATGCTCCTCACCCGTCACCATCCCTGTATGAAAGAATGCCCACATTTTAGTTGATGTGGTGAATACCGATGTGAACATGGTGCCTGAAAACACACACAAGGAACCTTCCATACAGAATGTCATCAATTATTAAGCATAGCATTTGGCTTGATTGATCAACCCCTAATGGGCTTTCCAATCGCCACTGTTAGAAGGGTTTTATTGCTAATCAAAACCGTGGAAATTGGCCCGAGAGATGTTCCTCATCTAGTCAAGGATCAACGCTAGCACTCTGATACGATGGTACCGTCTCCTCATCCAAAGAATCGATTAGAAACGTGGCATTTTCCAGATTTCATTGATCATTTATTCTTACAATCTTTTGATTCTTCCTAAAACGTGCTTAAATTGAATGAAGACGAAATATTTGGACTCCTGGTTTGCTACAGTCTTGTACTGTGGTCTTGTAGTTTCCTCTGTTCAATAGATTTGGATGAAAGCAAGCAGGGGAGATCTCATTCTAAGACGGGTGAAAATATGGCTGTCTTGTCTGGTTTGGTTTCTGGTTTGGTTTTTCTGGGCAACACCTCACGTTCCACCTTCCACGCTGTTCCTCACTGCTCTGTGGAGATATGAGGCCTGAAATCAATTGGAGAAATTTACGATGCAGGACAAAACCAAACGACACTTTAGCATTTTCCTAGAGGATCGTCTAATCCTATGTCTAAAACCGAATCTAAACGATTACCAGAAAAGTGCATTTAGTCGTCCTATGGACTAAAACTAAAAGCCTCTTGTGTGAGCGTCTGCATTCGGACCGAGTGACACTCATTGTGTCCATTGTCCCTCTAAAGTGTAGGGTCACTAAGGCCCTGACCCCTTATTGGGACAGGAGAGAGCCGCTAGTCTCCTGTATAATAGGATTATTTCTAAGACGAAGGCCTGCGCTGATTTCTTTTTCAAAGGAAGCTTGAGACGCTCCGACAGGACTTATTAACTTCCTTTTCCTCCTTAGCTGAAACAAACATACCAGCGACTGCCGGATTCTTCAGCTGTTGTTGTCAGGCTGGATCCTATTAGATGCAGTTTAGGAGCTAGTGTAATGCCATTACTAGATTTATCACCTGGTCAGGTTGAGAGTTTAATGTCTGGGCTTAGTTACAGAAAGGCTTTTATGAGGCAACTCGATGGAGAGTGCTATGAGAAGAAAAAATAAGTTTGTTTGTAGAGTTTAATGTGTTACGCTGGAATTGTTTTATGCGCAGTGCCTAACAGGGTTCGCATTATGGCCGAACAAAATACTACACTTCACTTCACTAATGTTTTATGCGATTGATGGGACTGTTGAATGTCAAAATTGATATCACATCCACGCGCTCTGGGGCTTTCTTAAAGACTTTAACATAGTTCCTTGTTGAATTCCTCAAGGCAAGCGTTTAAGTTACGGAAAAAAAGCATACATGGCGTAGACGCTCACGAGTTCACCGCAGGCTGCGGTGCAGACAGACCGCTTCTTAAACACCATCGCTGTCTGGCTTGCACTCTTCAAGAGGGTGCACTTAGGTGCACTTAAGGCTGAGTAGCACACGCACAATGCTTGGCCTGGGATCCTGTGGTAGTGTAGAGCGGGGCGACGGATGGGCGGTCAGACAAAAGGTCCATTAGGAGCAGACAGGGCCAGGCTCCTGTACAAAACCACAGGGGGTTTATCACCAGAAAGGGAGCGGGAGGGATTGATATGATGTGAGCAGGTGAGGGAACAGTTTGAAGAAGTGACGTTTGATGCAAGTGTTTTTGGCAACACGGGTCACAGTGTCATCCTTGGAGATAGTAAACGTGTGTGTGTGTGTGTGTGTGTGTGTGTGTGTGTGTGAGTGTGAAAGTGACAGAAAGTGATAGAGAATACTAAAATTTCATTCTTATGTTGCATGTTTAAAGTGTATTTGTATTTTGGTGTACTTTCACCACTTGTTTTCTGATTTATGGGTAAAATACTGGCTAAATACCACACGGGATTAGCAGTAATGTTTTCCACATAGCCAATTCATTTCAACACTACAAATGGCTACAAATAGTACAAACTAGATCTACAACTAGATGAAATATTCTTCAAATCCTCTTTCATCTGCAAAACCTTCAATTACACCACTGAGAAAATGTTGTAGCTAGAATATTCGTATATTTTGATATACTCATCAGTATGCTCGTATGCGATTTCAAACACAGAGTCGTGACCTCATGCGTGCCGATTATTTTAATATACGGCGCCTCGGGTTTCCTGTTTCGCTGCTCCACTTCCTTCCGGAAGACGATTGATGGGAGATGCCATTGTTAGATCTGTTCTATTTTAATGGACACACCGCCGACAGATTCTGCCTTCACGTCTGACGAGAATACACTCGGGCTTCGGTGTCGCTTACAAACAGGAGGCCGACATATTCGTTTTTGAAGCAAAGTCGCATTTCAAACGTGAAGTTAGCATAAACAATGGTTTTTCTCTGTTTTGAACACAAGGATTCGATGTGAATTCTACTCGACCTGAAGTCTGCACCGGTTTGTAAGAAAACCAAGAGGAGCGAACGTTCAAGGACGAACAGGACTGAGAATCTGATCGGAAGGACTCGATGGAAATGTCATTATTGTAGCAGTGCTTTGAACCGGGTAGTTGGGTACTCTCTTGGGGGCACTGTTGTTCAACCTTTAGTCCTGTTTAGACATTTTTCGTCTTTTGACTGCCTTAACCTTTGCACCGTCCGATCGAAAATGCACATTTGAAATATTTCAAACAACAAACTGTTGTCAGCATGTCACAGCTTGTCAGGCTCTATTACAGCATAAGCCTAATAGGATGATAGCACAATACTAGGATATAGAATTGGCAACTTTCCATCATCCACTTTCGTTTTTGTCACCTGACTCTTTTCTCAGTACAAACTGGGCCGTTGCATCTCTCTCTCTCTCTCTCTCTCTCTCTCTCTCTCTCTCTCTCTCTCTCGACCCTCATGTCTGTATTAATCTCGCCAGCCCTGCTGCCCCATGGAGAGAAGTCTGCAGGCGGCTAGTTTCAGATAGCAACGGGCACCTCGACTTTATGCCTTCATCAGATCCCAAAAGGAATAACACGTTATTGTTCTCAGCCAGCAGTCTTGCCTCAAAAACTATTCGGAGTTATGAAATTGTTTGGCACCAGAAGAAAACGGAACGGCTGCCAGACACGAAACACTACCTCTGTAAAGAGGGTTAAACTAGGAAGCTAGAATTACTCGATATCCGGCATTGGGTTTTGGTCACTATCGGCGCTTTAGCATGATGATCAAACAGGGAGAATCCGAGTATCTGTGAAGGTTTAAGTCAAGTCTTCTTCGCTACATTTCAAGTGAAATGGATTTAAAACTTTGATGTGGAAAAATTCAAACCTTTTCAAAACCTTCGTTTTGGCGTAGTATAATACCTCAAAATGACTTATATGATAAAAAGATGATGAATGCTCTCCTCTTCTGTGGAGCTTTGACCAGAGCACTGCTCTGCTTATTTAAGAATGATGGAATTTAGGATTAGGGGGAAGAAGGAATCGAGAGGCGAATTCATCTTCTTGTTTTTATCAAAGTCATGATTGGACCTCTGTGCACCTTTAAATAAATACTTCTTCCAAAAATGCGAATGGATAATGAATGTGTGTCAACCGGTTAGCCAGATTTAACTAGTGTAATGGGACTGTTAGCGATTTTGCATTTTGGACAGGAAACGTTTACTTTCGAGCAAGTGTTACAGAAGTACAGCTTGAGACTTTTGGACATCTTATACAATCTAACGCGACTTAAAGTTGCAGCGCTGTCAGTTACAAACTGCTACCACTGGAGACTCCTTCCAAAACCAAAATGTCCTCCATCATTACCAACAGTTATACCCTATTACGATTACAATGTTACTATGGAAACAATAGAGAGAAACATAACAGAAGGAGCACTTAAACCTACGATTGGAATTTCAGCCAGAACTGCCGTCAGAGATGCTGTTATACAGTCATACACCTCATGGAAATTGCTTTTTTTTTTCATTAATTATTATTATTTTTTTTTACACATTTGGACAAGCAAACATTTGATCATATTTGAAACAGTGTCTATTAATAAAGTGGTTATATTTAAACAAACCCACAAGGGAAATTAGCTTTTTCAGTTATTTATTCAACAGAAATATCGATAGATGCGATATTCTTCTGTGGAAAAAGTCAAGAGATCCTCGGCCTCCCTCAGAAGCTAGTATTGCCCCTTTAGCAGAAATAACTTCGTGTAGGCGTTTTGCATAATTGTCCACCAATTTTTGAGCACTCTTCCATGAAATATTCTTTCAGTTGTAAGATGTTTGAGGGTTTTCTCGCATGTACTGCCCATTTCAGTTCCCCCCACAACATTTCAATGGGATTCAAATCTGGGCTTTTATTAGGCCATTCCATAATCCTCCATTTCTTCTTTTTGAGCCATTCCTTGGTGGATTTGCTCGAGAGCTTAGGAACATCAGCCTGTTGAAAGATCCACTTTCGGTTCAACTTTAACTTTCGGACAGATGGCCTGAATTTATCTTCAAGCACTCTTTGATATGATGGAGAATTCATACTTGAATCAATGAATGCAAGCAGTCCAGTCCCTGAGGCAGCGAAACAACCCCAAACCATAACATTTCCACCACCATGCTTCACATTTGGTATGAGGTGCTTCTCCTGAAAAGCTGTCTTTGGTCTTCATAAAACATTGTAATTTTGCTGTTACTTTGACCAAACAACTCTATCTTTGATTCATCTGTCCAGAGCGCATTATTCCAAAAGGCCTGGTCTTTGCCTATATGCTCATTAACAAACTGTAGTCTTGCAAAGGCTTTTTCCTGGCACGCCTCCTATGCTGGTTAAATTTGTGCAATCTTTTTCTGATTGTAGAAATATGCACTTTGATGCCAACAGTTGCTAGACTTCCTAGCAGATCCTGTAATTAAATTTTGGGGTTCTTGGAGACTTTTCTTTGCATCAGATGGTCTGCTCTTGTGCTGAATTTGCTGCAACGGCCAGTTTTGGACAAATTGGTAATTTGAAATCTGTGCCACTTGTAGATGATTTTCCCTATAGTGGAATAATGTATTTCAATGTATTAATAATAATAATAATAATAATAATAATAATAATAATTCCTTGCCTCATAAGCATCTACAACCATTTTCCTGAAGGTCTTACAGAACTCTTTGGCATGATGACACCACACACCGCAACAACAAAGGGAACACCAGACACTAGATATGAGAGGGGTATAAATAAGACCAGTTCTTCCTGCACTCCCTAAGCAGGTTCTGATCACCGACCACTTGATTGTAATTTTATGGATTTGAAGTTGTAATAAATGTAATAAATGTACTTACTTTTTCACACGACTGCAAAAAAAAAAAAAAATGATGAGGAATGCTTCATGCTAGTGAATTATATTCCACAATCATCTTTCAGAAAAGTCTAAACCTTTTATTACCTAAAGATTTGACATCATTTGAACCCTTTTTTCACGGCTTCAGCCCATCTTGTATTTACAAGGCAGCAGAGCTTGTTGCTAATTCCTTGTGTGACGTTTTGTGATGTATAGCAGCATCCATTGCTTGTTTGTGACTGCTTGTTGTGGACAAATATCCACTGGCTCCAGTTTTATATCTGAGTGTGTCTCCCTTTTTTTGTTTAAACTTTCACAAGGCCACCCAGCACTCCAGTGTTTACTGGCGCTCTGGCTTTTTCGACGATAACTTGAAATCAGCATCCACAAAAGCCTTTCATCCTCCGTGTATCTTTCTGTGTATTCTAAATACTGTCAAGAGACAAGACTCACACACACACACACACACACACACACACACACACACACACACACACACACACACACACACACACACACAC
>JAOUWY010000048.1:15944935-15960834 GCA_025728095.1 Prietella phreatophila | reverse complement strand
GTTTTGCGATGTCATACAACAGATATCTCTCTCTCTCTCTCTCTCTCTCTCTCTCTCTCTCTCTCTCTCTCTCTCTCTCAAACAATGACACATGAAACAGGCTACTCATTGGGACTGCCAGATTGAGAGACACTGCTCTGAGTCACATGCTATCAGAGTTATATTAAACCACAAAACCATGACAGATGCTGATTAGCATTTGCCACATGGGCAGTTGTTTCTAAACACATCAAAATGAGCGAGTTCACAAATTTTGCCAAGTTCAGATCAGTTCAGATGCGGATGTCACCTAATGATTAAGAAAAAGAAAAAAAAACTCTCTTCTTATATCTAGCATGTTCTCCTCTTGTCATCTCTACTAATGAATGATCTCTGGCCTTGAACATGGCAACCCAGATTTGACATTGCTCCCCAAGCCACAGCCTCTGCCGTGCTGTTCTCATTACTCTGGATCACTGCTAGGATGTGGTGCATAATTGGACGCAGATGCGGCTGTGGTGGCTCCCGCGTGACTGTTGTTTTAGCCTAGGCAAAGTGCCTTCTTACATATCAGCCTGACCTCCCTTTGAAATGGTCCAAAAATTACATGCCTTCGTAGCATTTTATGGGGTCTTCTGATGTGCAGTGACCAAGACAAAGGAGGAAAGAGGTGAAGTCTGATTTTTTTCCCCTCCTGTGTTACACCAATAGTGGTTTTAGGTCCCTTGTTTTTGTTTCCAATACAACCCCAATTCCAAGAAAGTTGGGACACTATGGAAAATGCTAATAAAAATACAGAGGAGTGGTCTGAAAATGTAATTACCTAATGAACTGCATTGTTTTTTGAAGATAAAGGTTTATTTTAAAATCGATGCATGCAACACATTCAAAGAAAAGTTGGGACAGGGGCGATTTAGGACTAATAGTGATGTGATGAGTTGATATAAGAGGGTGATGTGAAGCAGGTGAGGTAATCATCTAATCATAGTATATAAGGAGCCTCCATAAAAGGTCTAGTCCTTCAAGAGCAAGGATGGGTCGAGGCTCGGCAATCTGTCAACAGATGCGTCAGCGAGTAGTCCACTTTAAGGACAACATTCCCCAAAGACAAATCGGTAGGATTTTGGGCATTTCACCTTCTATGGTGCACAATATAATGAAAAGGTTCAAGGTATCCGGTCAAATCTCGGTGCTTCTGAATGCACGTGAGCTCAGATCCCTCCGACGTCGCTGTCTTAAAAATCATCATGAGTCTGTAAATGGCGCACTTATATAGCACTTTTATCCAAAGCACTTTACACTGTGTCTCATTCACCCATACTCACACACCAATGGTAGCAGAGCTGAACTTGGGGTTCAGTGTCTTGCCCAAGGACACTTTGGCATGTGGAGTCACCCAGCCCGGGAATCGAACCTCCAACCCTACGATTAGTGGACAACTCGCACTACCACCTGCACCACAGCCGCCCGGAGAGCCTGACATTTCTCGGGAATACCTTGCTAAACCTTTGAAACTCAACGCCATTCGCCGCTGCATCCACAGATGCAAATTAAGGCTTTACTATGCAAAGCAGAAGCCATACATCAACACTGTCCAGAAGCGCTGTGACTTCTCTGGGCTCGGTGTCATCTGAGATGGACAGTAACACAGTGGAATCGTGTTTTGTGGTCCGACAAGTCGACGTTTCAAGTAGTTTTTGGACAAAATAGCCGTCATGTTCTTTGGACGAAAGTGGAAAAGGATCATCCAAGCTTTTATCAGCATCAGGTCCAAAAGCCAGCGTCTGTCATGGTATGGGGGTGTGTCAGTGCACATGGCATATGTAACTTGCACATCTGTGATACTAATGTGTTTTCATTATAGTACAGGGTGAACTGAATTTTCAAACGACTCTTTGTTTGTTTGTTTCTTTGTTTGTTTGTATTTTCTATACTGTCCCTGCAATTTCCGAATTGGGGTTGTAATTGAATACTGCTGATATTATTAATCCAGATGTTATTCCTGTGCTTAGTTTGCTATAAAACGCCTATATCCTGCCTTTAACTAGTTCATCTTCGTGCGAAAGGGCATGTGCAAAATCTCATGAAACATTTTAGAACAAGCATTCTGTTCGCATTTGTTAGAACCTCGTTCATAGGTTAGTAGGAATATGGCATATCAGCATGTGAAATGACACTGTTGTGCAATTCTTGCAGCAGCATAAAACCTGTCATGGGTGTCGTAGTAAAGCTGTAAACCTTAGTTAATGTGTATATAAAGTCTACATGTAGAGGGAACATTTCTGATCTCTGTGCTCTGGATTACCACCCTTTCTAATAGCGATGCTTTGTAATCATCGTTGTGTATGCGCTGTAGTTCTCACTCTCGCTCAGATGTGGCATTAGTCGTAGCATCAAAGCCAGATGGTGGAACACTAAGATCCTCTGCTCATTCTAGGTTCGTAATGATGCATTTGACAGCCAAGTGTAAGATATGTATGTAATAACCTTGAGGCTTTTTCTGTCCTGTAGAACACACAAAGGGCTGCCCTGTAGGAGAAACGTTAGACACAAGAAAGTAAGAATGGAGCATGGATTGGGACAGAGAGCATGTAGGCAGTTGGTGGGTTTGTTCTATGATCATGGTCATGCCTATGGTTTCTCTTAGAGTTTGTGACGTCAGAGATTTGAACTGAGGCTCGTTGTGAGTAGGAGAAGAGTAGCATGAGAATGCTAGCTTGGATGTTACACTACGAACATTTTCACACTCACTACATCTATTTCAGAAGAAAGACTCAGTCCTGTCGCGTCGGGAAACTGCCTTTTTCGTTTCATCACACAGGAGTGGCTCTCAATGTCGAAGCAATGCTTTCCCTCTTGATATCACAAGGTTATTATTAAAGCAAGTCATAAACGAAACCGGTAAGGGTCGGGGGTGTTTGATGGCTAAACCTTTTGTTTTTATTTCATCTCGGCGAGAAAGGGAAAAAGGTGATATTGTTTTGGAACTGAAAGAGGAAAAGAGCCCCAGGGACAGCTGGGATACGGTGCTAACTAGCTAGCTGATCCGAGACCCGATGGCCTCATTGTGGCTCACAAAGCCTCTCTGTGTGGACCTGTGGCTCTCAGCCACACCTGGATGGACAGGTGACAGACATGGGCGAGACACTGTGGAGCTGGAAGCCCCGGGTCAGCAAGAATAAAGACAGCACTGTTTCTTCTCGATCCCTGCAGGAGGCTTTATTGACGCTAATTGTGAGCATCGGCCACAGAACGCACCATTGACCACCATCAGATTTCACAAAGGCTGTGCTTTTTTATGAAGAATCCTATGTCGTTTTTTTTCCCCCATTCATTTTTGCATCAAACGTAAAACAAAACACACCAGAAGCCATTTTTTCTTTGGCCAAGTCAAGCATATACAACATGATCCTATCGCGCGCTCTCTCTCCCTCTCTCTTTTTCCCTCCACTGCTGCTGCATGTCATGGGCTATGTGAACTGACAGGTCTCATCCTAAGGCAGGAAACAAGAGCAGGCCCTCAAAACCATTAAAACATATGCTTTCAAGCCGCCTTCTCTCTGCTCCATGCACCTAAACACAAAAGCATTTGCTCTATTTTCTACAAACCACTGCGGGTGCTAGCTGTGCAGTGTCGTACCTCTCAGCTAATCAACAGAAGCATGCTCTCCATTGAAATAGACATAACCTCAAACCTGGTTCCCTCAAGGCTTAAAACAGCAGGACAAACATTATGCATGCTGGTTACGAGCAAGCAACCAGCTTTCCCAGCGGTCTTTTGTTCTTCAGTTGATGCAGATTAATTAACCAGCTAAAACCAGTATCAGACAAGCAATAACCAGGTTCAAACAGCTTGCTCCAGCATGGAGTTCATCCTGATCTAATCTGTTTTTCAGCAGGGGAGGGAAACACCATGGAGTGGCTGCCACATGCTACCACAACAGCAGACATCAGAAAAGCGATCCAGCATGGTAAACAGTATCTGATGTGGCCAACGTGTGAACGAGTGGAGTATTTGGGCTTGGAATCCCTCGTTTCAATCGGAGTGTTTTGCTTTTACCTGCTATGTGGTTACTGACCCAAACGCCAAGGCATTTCGTAGCGTTTGCCAGAAAGTGCAGTCATGCATGATTTCCTTAAGCAGGTTCAGACCAGATTAGCTTTCTGAAGCGATCTGCACTTTCTTCTGGCTCGTCTGCTCCTGCTTTTCCCCCATGTTGATTTGGTTAAACATTGGCTCCCTAGAAAATATGCTGTTGTTGTCTGGAGTTGGCTGAGGCAGCAGGTTGGGCTAACGTCAGCCCCTGCTTTTGCTTACTTGCTGTCACGTTACCTTTAGCTTCACCAGCCATTTCCTACAGTTGATTTGACCTTACACAGCAAACCAGTGTTTCCGCTTCACACGCAGTTCCGTTGAAGACCTCTAGAGGCGCTGCGAGTCTGAGTCAGTGGATACTTGAAACTGACTTCTTGTTGAAAAACTGATCAGATCTAGAGATGAACTATTCTGTTGTTTTTCTATCATGCTGACATCCTTAAACTGTTTCTGGCTTAAATTTAATAGACACTGTGTATACTTTTAGATGTGTTTGTTTTACCCTGCTTTATTCTTGTCAAGAGTTTGTCATAACTCAAATTTAAGCAAAGGTCTTGATAAAAGAGAGAGAGAGAGAGAGAGAGAGAGAGAGAGAAAGAGACAAACAGACATCTCATCTGTGTCATTTGGAGTGTGTGGGAATATGGCGAGCTGGCCATTCCTGTGCTGATCCGTAGTGTTTCAGGTCACTGGTTCAGTTAGCCTATCTCAAACTTTGGAATCCAGATGCTGTGGAGGAGGACATCGCCCTTTCACAACACGAGGAGCTTTCCTTAGTTCGCTACAACTGCATCCTCCTTCTTATCGATCAACGACGGAGATTTTGTTTGTCTTTTGAAGTTGTTTGGATATTTTGAACCAGGTGGTTCCATAATGCTAATGGAGGTTAAAGTAAATATCACACTTGTATATCAGTTCTCTCTGTTGTCTTGAATAATCAGCTTCATCGTTCTTGCTCTGTTCCTTGTGGCTGTGTTGTTTATAGAGGCTTATAATTTATAACTGTACAGAGTGGATTTAATTTCAGCACTGAGCCTCGCCAGCAGGGCGCCAGGCTGCAATCAGAGGAATCGGTGCACTGCGAGGCCCTGTTGAATGGAAAGTATTATCACTGGCCACAAACGGACACTGTTTCCCCTCAAACAATTCCCCGGACGCTCTGTGAGCCCTTCTTCTCTTTCATTCATCTCTTCTGGTTAGCAGCCCATTCCAGCCCTCCCTCCCTCCCTCCCTCCCTCCTTTCGACACATCCCCCTCCTCCATCTCCACTTCCTTCAGCCAGCGCGCCAGGCCTCCTGTTACAGGTTAGGTTTTGCGTGGTGTCTGTGCCAGCTCTCAGTCCAGACTAGATTCACAGCTCTGTAAGTGTTTCGCTGTCAGTACAAATCAACCAATAGGGCTATTAGTTCAACCTTTAACCAGTATGTTCATTTTGGGTGAAAATGAAAAATGTAAAGAAAACAAACGACAACAATTTAAACAAGACCAAACTTTAGAAGATAATATTTTATCCATTTTATCCATTTTTTCCTAAGGTAGTGGTCGGTGGGGATTCCTTTAAATGTAATATACATTCTATATATCCACAGTCCCATGTTTCAAATATTAGGTATTTATTTTGGCTACGTATTTCAGCCGTAGAGCTTCTAATTGTGCAATTTCCACTTGATCAATTAAGTCCAAGTTGACATCATTTATCAGTCAACTTGTTATTGAGGTTAAGATGAAAAACAATCAATTAAGTTCAACTGACCACTCTGTGATGGACCTGGTGTCCATATCTTGGGTTAATTCTCTTGCCTTGTGCCCAGTGTTCCCGGGATAGGCTCTGGATCCACCAAGACCCTGACCAGGATGAAGCGGATACTGAAGATGAATGAAGCAGTCAAACAACAATAAGAACACAATAATAAATAATAACTTGTACAGTAGTGGGCTGTGATTTCTATCAGTGTTTAAATCCCAGACCCCCAGACTATGATTCATGGACCCGTGGGGATCCCCGGTCCCTACTTTGAGAGCCAATGGTCTAAGGAGAAAGAGAAATATTTGTATTTATTTATATCCATCCTTCCGTCAATATTCTACCGCTTATTCCTTCTTCAGGGTCACGGGGAACCTGGAGCCTATCCCAGGAAGCATCGGGCACAAGGCGGGGTACACCCAGTTGTATTTATTTACATTTCAAAGTTTTTGTTTTAGGTCAAATTGATCTGAAAGTAAGGACATGAAGAATATGTTTTTTTTAATGACTGGTGGTGAGTCCCGCTCACCTTCATTAACTTCATCTCTTGATTCGCTAAAAATAAAAAAATGAGAGTCTCTCTCTCTCTCTCTCTCTCTCTCTCTTTTTACAGTGTGGTCAGTTGAATTGAAAGGGTCTCAGCATGCATCAGCGAGGCTGACATTCTAAATTAAGGAACTGACTATGAATGTTCCAATCAAAGACTTGGATATGTTTAGACTACGTTTGTATTTTACCCAAATCCACATTTTTTTTTTCTTTGTGTCATTAATAAATCCACCGAAATGTGAAACATGTTGTGTGGCTCTGTATCTTGTTATGCTGCATTCACAACCACTCTGGTGTACAGTGGGTTTGACCGATTAGATCACTGTTGCCATCTGCATGGGCAGCTAAGTCGAATGGAGTTCAACTGGGCATGATGAAGCAACACAACAGGCACAGCTGGGTGGAGGTGAGAGCCAGTCAAGCATCTCTAACAACAAACTTACCTCTCTTGGTAATTTTAGATCATTTACATAGTGTTCCCTGAAACTGTACGAAAGGAAGTGTGGCAGTATTACAGCAGCCATAGGACAGATAACTTCAATTCTCTGTATTCGCTCGAATATGATAATATTGCATGCATTTAAGCTGCAGTTGCCTCTCTACCGCCATCTCTGTTCGAACCATCAAACTGCAAGTAACTTGCAGAAGTTACCTGTAAAAATGATTGTTTTTTACGTGGGTCGTGCTTCAGCACTGCTCCTCTGCACGGATGAATCTGATGGTTTGAGATATTCGTACGAGTCGTATATTAGCTCTGATACTTGACAAGAGGTGGCGGTGGTGGCGGAAACGGTTGTCTTGGCATAGAAATGAAATGCTCTCTCTCATAGCTTGGAATAAATAAGCGCAATTTACCACACTGACCATAGCAAAACAAACAAATCGACACAACATCGGATACTCGATACTTAGCTGATTAAAGCGAATAAGTGCGCTAAGTTTAGCTAGCTACCCACTGAGCCACTTGTTTTAGCACGGGCTCCGCCATTTTTGACTTCCACAGTTCAAGGTTTCTTGATTTTGACAGCAGGTGATTCCCCGGATGTCAATGATGATTTATGTTTAGAACTATCTAGATTAAAAGCGGCCAACTAGATGACAGGTTTAAATTGTAAGCAACTGTTGCTACAAACGCTCCAACATCCTTAGCACCCACACGCACAATAGAGATATAGTATCAGCTCAAATGATAAATCATAATTTTAAGCGTACCGTTGCGAATCGCGCTAAGGTAAGGAGACCATTTTGAACACTGATTTATTTATTTGTATGTACTTGCTCAAGAATTGATTTTTGTTGTTGAAAAACAATTCAATACTGCAGCTTTATGTAAAATTACGTGAAAGCAAAATTCATTGTATTCTTTATTATGTCTTAATTTCATTTAAATCCACGCGAAGCTTTTGTTTTGTGTTTTTGCCAATACACGATACTTCATTATGTTTGTAGGCTTGGACTTTGGGATGAGCTAAAACTTTTTCCTCAACAGAGCCTTTGCATGTCTTTTTCATATCTCTTTCGCAGAACCTCCCACGCCTTTCCTTCTCTTCCATTTATTTCTTGGCACCCGGTTCTGTTTTCACCCTCTGCTTATGGTGGGAGTTGGTGGCCATAAATCTTGATTTGTTTGGTGTCTGCCTGATTGGCCAGACCTGCACTTTGTCATGGCCTAATAGTAGCTTTGTCGGGGTTAAAGATGCCCCCTGTGGCAGCGTGCTCATGTCCCTACAGTCAAAGTAATGATATTTAAACACGGCAGGCCATTAGCAGGCCCTGATGACTCATGGTTCTCTCTTTCTCTATGTGGCGTCCCAGTATAGTTCCCAATCTCCACAATCTCTTTGTGCCCTGTGGCATTTCAGGGAGGGATGAAAGCTAGTGGAAGGTTAAAGCGGTTTACGGTGAGCCACTTTCAGCAAATTTGTAACTAGGTGCTTTTAGCTGCTGAAAGGGCCATTAAGCAAAATCGTAAGAGAACCCTTTGACTATCTGCTCATAGCTTCATACCTCGCAAAACATTATGGGTTCAAACTGTTCCTGTGGATCCCCGAATTGCCCTTACAGCATATTCTCAGGAGAAAATGATTTCCTTAAACGTACGAAAAGCAAGTTAGTCATGGTGGCCAAACATGCTCACTTTAGCAGTGTTACAACATGGATTTTGTTCATTATAAATGATGATGAGTTCTGAATTTGCTTTGACAAACTGTGGTAAGTCGTCACTTGCTGCAAATCCCTAAGAGGTCTCTCTGGAAGGAGGAACATTCTTGCCCTGTGATTGCCCTTGATCAGTGATCAGGAGGGCAGACAGGAATGTATTATAGACCTGACCTGGCCAGTGTCTATGGACCTAAACCCTTTAGCTCTTTCATCTAAGGCTAACTGACACCAAGATTGCCCCTTGCACTATGAAGGCAGCTGCTCGTCAAGGATCATATGAAAATGATTGTAGCTGTGGAATGCAACCCCATGCTGCTGCCGTGGCAATAATTAAAGACTCATATTTCTGCAGAATTTGACGAACTACTTTTCCCTCCTCTCTCATCTTGTGCTGGACTCGCCAGTAATGGCTGTTGGTTGGAGCAAGAATACTTTATGGACTGTGAAAAATAACACTCATGCACCCACAACAAAGAAAGGGCCTCAGGAAGCCATAAGTACATCATTGATTTTCTTGGAAGTTTATATATTTATAACGTTTAAGTAAACTGATATATTTCTTGGGAAGAATTTCAGAGCCAGTTTTGAGCTCGGCGTTGAGAAAGCCGCCGTAGTGCTGTGCTTTTGTTTTGTTTTGTTTAGTTTGTTAAAATTATTTGTTAAAAGACTTGCTGCAAGTAGAGCAAACGTTGTAGCTCCTACATGTTTTATATGGATTTGCAGAAGCAGCTTGGTAGATGATCTTAACAAACTCATTCCTCACACTGTAAAAAGGTATCTTGTCCCTCAACCCCATACCGAAAAGCTGAAGGATCCTTAACTAATGTTTGGCAAACGATTGTGGAATGTCGTGGTTTTAGAAAGCTGTTATTAATCAGATGGGTTGTTCGTTAGAATAAACCTTAAACTATGCAAACATACCAAAAGATCAGATACATTACGTATAAGTGGGTCATTAATAAGAAGAAACATGTCTAAATAAACTTTTTATGTCACTCTAATTTATACTGTTGTTTTAAAAGAATTCACGCAACTATTTTAACTGGCATTATTAGTGCGACTGCCAACTATCCGAAAATTCGCACGTTCTAGTCACTTAGCCTTCAGTCCCATCTCAAAACTCCGAACACTTCCTCTGTTTAAGGTGGTTTATAAAAGGTGTGGAAATGTTTATAATACTATAAGACTCCAGCAGATGTATTGCAGAATAAACCAGGACAATCGCGTTCGTTTTCTGTTAACCCGAGCCTCTGTAGTTTGGCAACTTGAGAGAGAAAAATCTCTTCAGAAACGCAAGTGCCGCTAACGACCTGTTGCCAAGGATTCCCGAAGCACTGTCCACTCCCGCTGTCCTCCCTCTGTATTTATACGTTGTAGTCTCTCCAAAGTCAAGGTTATGAAGTGTAAAGGAAACACTGACAAAAAGGAGTGAAGAAACGAACGGGTTTAGCAAGTGTGATACGGCTGTCATGAAAGAGAGACACGGGAGGAAAGGGAGGAGATTTTTTAATTATTTTTTTTTTGGAATAAATACAAGGCGACGGGCCTTCGTGTCTTTGGACCGTTTCATGACTGACAGATAGTGCAAACGCATCGATGTTTTCAATCATCAAGTCAACACCGTTTAGAATAATGCCTTGTGAACGCTTTGGACAGAGATGACGTGATTAAACACTTTCCGCATGTCCTCAGCTAAACGTAAACCTTCTTTTTCTGATCAGCTTCCCAGTGTTCCTCAGCAAACAAATGTCTGACCCTCGGTGACCAACGTTGGATTCAATTAGTGCAGTTAAAATGTCTTTCTACTGAGAGGAAAGCTCTGGGCTTTTTGGGGCTGCACGCTGATTGGGGCAGCGCACGCGATTCGGCCTGCAGATCAAAAAGGGCCACTTGATGAACGACAGGGCAAAGACTGGTAGAGGAGGGAGCACTCCCTCGCTCCCAGCTTTGAATGATTGATCAAGGTCATTCTCAGTTCATTAATTTTAGCCCGAGAGGGCCTGCCCTCAATTTTTTATTTTTATTTTATGTCATGCTAGACACACACACATACACACTAAACAAACACTTTCAAGTAAGACACTTGAGGAAACTTGGAAAAAGAGTGCCAATCGTTCCTCCTGAGTTATCTCCTGGTGTCATTACACGTACTCGTGCACACCACGTGAAGGAGAAGGACTTGTAATTGTGTGTAAGCTCAAATTAGCATTCTTAGTACTTTGCTTCTCCTTATAAACCTTAAACCTTAAAGCCCAAAGGGCCTCAGTGTCCAAACAGGCTGCTCAGTGACCCCAAGCACATGATTAGTTTTACGGTCTGTAACAACTACAACCTCCCCTGTTTACAGACATGCGCCAAGTTCCTGTCCCAAAAGGCCATGCTGTCCTCACACTTGGCCTTTTTTAATCCTCTCTCTCTCGTGCGCGGTTGCTCGCTCGATCGTCTCGAGGACTGATCTGAGATCTGATTGTCCTTCATTCTCACACAGAGGGCTGGGTTTCCTTTCTACTTCAGACATGACATAGCTGACCTTAGTCAGATTTGCCCCTTGTTCTTGACCATATTGTCAGGTCAAAGCCAGCTGGAATAGATCCGGCGTTCACAAAGAATAGATATATGCAACTTTGTAAAGAGTCCAAATTGTTCTATAGGGTCAAAAATGTTGAATCGTATAAATCCTGAATTTCCCCTTGGGGATCAATAAAGTATCTATCTATCTATCTATCTATCTATCTATCTATCTATATATCTATCTATCTATCTAAGACACCCAAACCTGCTCCAGCATGACAATGCCCCTGTGCCCAAATTGAGAACCATGAAGATCTGGGTTGCCAAGTTTGGTATTCTAGAACTCAAGTGGCCTGCATCTCAACCCCATTGAATGTCCTTGGGATCAACTGTAACGCAGACAGGCCTCCTCACCTGACATCAATTCCTGACTTCACCTGACTTCTGGCTGAATGGGCGCAAATCCCTACAGCCAGGCTCAAAAATATACCGCAAAGCCTTTCCAGAATAGCGAAGGCTGTTATAGCAGCAAAGGGGTGCACAAACTCTGGACTGGGATGTTCAACATGCACAATACTTTTGCGGAGCAAATGGCCGACTGATTACAGTCTGACCGTCAGTGTTATTGTGTCTGGACAGGAATAGATTCATTTTCATTCATACTGATCATTAATTGTACTTATACGCTTCACCACGTACAGTCCATGTTCAACAAGCCGCAGTGCAGCGGATCCTCGTGACTCAGGTGGTAGGTTTCTGTGCTCTTAAATGCTTTGAGGCACTCTCCAGAATAAGGAGTGGGGTTGTGTGTGATGTAACTATAAAAGTCAGGAATAAAGTTTTCTGGCATTGAAGTGAAACCAATTTGTTAGTATCGTGGCCTGTTTTGTCGTCTTTGTTAAAGTATATCGAGGTGAGCGATTTCATGTTTGCATCACCGTATTCGGTCTCGAATGGGGTGACCACAACCGAGAAATCACATGACAGGAACACTGGAGGTAACATGACATATTTATGAGCGGCCAGGAAATAATGTACGGCAGGATTTAGATTTTATCCACCTAGAGTTGATTGAAAAGTGAAAAGTGCCCATCCCCTCCCCCATCGCGCCAGAATGAACAGTAAGTCCGGAATCTGCTCTACGGCCATTAACGGAGGTGTACTTGACATATGATGTGATGAATTTTTATTAATGGGTGGCACTGCATCGCAGGTCCAGGGTTTCTGCACAGATTCTTGTCTTCCGTGTCTGTGTGGGTTTCCTCCAGGTTCCTCTCCCCTCCCGAAAACATGCCAGTAGATGGATTAGCTTCGATAAATTGCCCCTAGACGTGAGTGAGAATATTTCCAGTACTGAGTTGCTTCCTGGAATATGCTGTAACTAGCAGGACTGAACTGTGTGATTTTTATTTCTCATTAAGAATCTAATCAGATCAGGTCATCTGATCACAGCTGCGTGGCAGACCCACCCCCCTACTGTGCATTGCATGAGTGGCATTACCTGTCCACCACACATACTGCATAGCCTTTCAGATCATGACCATGAACCAACACCCGTCGTATCAATAATGCTATATCATATTTAAGACTACTATCATGCCAGATCTTGAATATTATTCATTTCGAACACTGTCGAATTGCACTGTAAATCTGGTGTGCTCTTTTGCCATATGGGAGTGATTTTTCCATAACACAAATGCCCATGTGCTGATTGCTCGCCAGATTTATTTCAAAAGGAGGTTCGTGGAAGCCAGAGTCCAGATTTCAGGAGGCGAGAGTGAGAGAGAGAGAGAGAGATGGATGAGGAAAAGAAAGAGTGAAACAAGAAGTCAAAAAGAAAAAGAACCAGGCTCTGGAGAAAGAGTATCAAGTTACAGCAGTACTGATTGATGGGCTGCAGGTATGCATATAAGCCCGTGCATAGCTGTCGTTGCTGATATGATTTTAGTATTGAGACAGATGCTTGATTCGCTGAGCTTGGCGCCAGTGGCATGTCATTTGTTATTAATTCTGTGAAAATCCCCAAACTAAAGCCGTAAACTGGAGCGCCATCCATCCGCTGGCCCGGATTAATGACGCGCAAAAGGAGAGGGATGTCATGGTAGCTGACCTGTTAATTATATCTCACAACACACGCACACACACACGCCACACGCATAAACAGAGCCCTAGTCACGCCCACACGCGCATATACAGAGCACCCGTCTTTGACACAGCCTCCCATTCTTCTTCAAGTGGACAATAGAGCAGCGAGCCACTTCTCACACACACACACACACACACACACACACACACACACACTGTATACAGTACTTCCCTTCCATTAAAATCATTTCACCTTCATTTCAGCTTGCAGAAGGCTGTTCTTATGTTACACCGCGAAAATGAGAACGTCGTGTGAACCGTTCTCAAGAATTGCCCTTCTCAGTCTCTAGTCCCTCTTGATCTTAGGGGTAATTTCCTAACATCCATGCAAGTGGAAAGTAAACATAAATAACGCTCAAACACACTTTGCCGGATCGTGGTGAAGTGGAAATTCCCTCTCGCGACGTCTCGAAGGCGCCCGCCTCTGTGAGAAAGGCCTCGTGTTTATCCAGACTGTCTTTGGGTTTGGAGGGCCTCTTGTCGCCATTGTCGTGTTTGGTTGCCAGCTGTAATGCGGCAAGGAAAACTCGGAGAGGAAGTCGCTATTTGTCCAAGTTGTTGTGGAACGAACGGGTCAAGAGTGCCTCCGTCACTTATGACATGACATTAGCTATGTGCTAAGAGCTGGACTCATCTGTAATTTACGATGAGGTGCAGGAGAGAGTGGGCTCAGTGACGGGGGTGGGGCTGCCTGTGCGTTGTGTATTAGGGAGTATTAGTTGGTGATTAAAAACCGTGGTTGTGCTTATATTGCGACTGGGATAGTGCCACAAAAAGAAAATACTGAATATTCAGGTGTTCATATTACTTTGTCTTGCAACCAGGATCAAACATCACACAGCACAGACCAATTACTATTGTTGCATACAATTTTCAGGGTGTGTTTTGGGCTTCATGACTTCCGCTTGTACACCGCAATTGTCTCGGCTTTCTAGGCTCGGTAGATAGTAGACATGGATGTAACTGAATAAGAATTCATTATTTCGATTGAACAAATAATGTGTTCTAACAGATACAAATATACGGGTGGATTTTCTGGGGGGTTTTTCTATCGTCAATGCGATGCATTTACAACATTCATTCCTTCATCCTTAGTAACTGCCCAGTCAGGGTAGCAGTGAGATCAAAACACAACACGGATATGGATATTTGGGGCACTAAACAGATACAGATCGTGTTATTGTGTTGGCGGATTGTATTTCCTTCCATTCAAAAAGTCTCCAGATGCTTACTTGGTTTTGCTCATGTGTAGAAGCAACGTGTGGGGAAATAAATGAAAGGGTAGCTAACTTTACAGGCAGGATCATCCCAGCTCTGTAATCTCAGCCTCTCTACCCATTCCTGTGCCCACCTGGTCAAAGACGTTTTGAGTCTCCTACATAGAAGCATTAATGTCCAAACGCGTCCCCAATCTCTGCAGTGATTGGCCAAGTATGGTCACATGTATTGACTGAGTAGCTCCATTTTCAAAAAGTAGCCTACACAATTGCGATCTTTAAACCATCAGGTTATGTATTTCCTGATGAGTGGTTGGTTGGTTGGTTGGAGGCACTTTTCATCGGATGCTAGTACTACTTGATTTTTTACTAGCCTGCTTCCCTTGTCTGATGGACAGTCTTTCCTTTTACTGATCTGAAACACCATAAAGGTTTTCAGAAGTGTTCCCTCGTTGCTAATTGGCATATCCCAGCCACTCATATCATTATGCTAAAGCTCAGTGAGCCGTTCGGTATGCTGTTCTAAACACCCCAAACATAAATATAGCCCCAATTTAACAGAAACTACAGCATGAAACTACTTTACAATATACAGTATAGGCAGAAAGATGAATGCTCCCTTAAATTGTGTATGGATTTGCTGAGTTATCCCTAATGGCAAGGCAGGACAGTTATTCTCTGCTTATTATGCAAACAGGTTGCGAGAGGGAATTGGCATTCGACGCATTAGTCTGGCTCTCAAACAGGCATCTGCTGGATTTGATACACTTTCTCTCACTGCTGTGACCTCCTTTCCACAGACTGCAGATTAATTTTGCTTCATGTAGGGTGAGGACCGGGACAAATGGGACGGAGAGAGGTGTAAGAGGTTCAGATTTTCTAATTGAGTGGCTGGTGTAGTCGGCAATCATGTGATACAAGAAAAGGTGGTTTTACTTTAAAGCTACAGTGCAAAAAACAAAAAATGGGAAGGGGGGGTAGTATTAAACAGTATTAAACAGTATTAATAATAAAAACAGGGGGACAAAATACCCCAGATTCCTGGGATCGGGTTGCTGAGTTACCCTGACACAGCGCTGTGACACAAATAGGAAATGAATAGACATGGTAGTTTTGTTCTCTATACTTCTCTATAGACTATAATTTAGGTAGCTAGAGTCAGTGTGGCACTGTCTCTGACACAGATAGATGTGAGCCTACAGCTTCAGGAACTGTGACAGTTACATTGACGTCCAAAATCTTTTTCCTCATAACACATCTGTAATACTGAAGAAATGAAGCAAGCCTTTAATTATATCACTAGGGTTCCAAATACTAGGGCCTTGTCCCAAATGGCATTCTACTGCACTAAATAGTCAGATACACTATTGGTGTCATTACTATGGGTGGCTGTGGTGCAGGTGGTAGAGCAGGTTGTACACTAATCGTAGGGTTGGCGGTTCGATTCCTGGGCTGGGTGACTCAACATGCCAAAGTGTCCTTGGGCAAGGCACTGAAC
>JAOUWY010000048.1:15924004-15936777 GCA_025728095.1 Prietella phreatophila | reverse complement strand
AAAATAAAGCTGAAACCTGATACTGACTCAGCTAGTGTACTGCTCTATGTATCTCTACTGCTTTTAATGTAGGCCATTATAAATTCCTACTGCGTTCAATAAAATGCTCAACGATGTCATTTTCTTAGAAATAGATTCAGTCAAAATCGTATTACTTATTCACAACCGAGGAGCGAGGGACGAAGCATGGTTCTTGGACTCATGGGTTTTTGGAATATCTCTAGGTTCTAAAGCACTAGGCGGCTTATTGTGGAGCCACCACAAACTTTAATACCGTGATCGTATTACTCCCGAGTTAGAGTTTGGGGATTCGATATGCAAAGTTTCAGACTAAGATGTATGATGAGGAAATCAAGGTTGTAATGCGAGGGCTCAATCCAGACCCGGACTCCGTTTGTAGCCTTGCCAAGCATAGTGTCACACTACACCAGAACCACCAAAGCCTCGCAAAGCCTGCGCCTGGGAATTAATGCTGATCTATTGAGGATCGCTCGGCCTTTCGTTTGGCTTTCTCCTGATTTTCCCCAGCCAGCCGTTCATTCCGCAGGACTGAGCTTGGAGGAAGCGAATCTCTAGATGCACAACGGGGTTCATTTCTCATTCGGGTTTGGCTTCGTCTCGGCGGATATAGCACCAATTTACTTTTGGTTGCAAGCAGATTTTAAAAAGCTAGAACTTGTGCTTGAGAAACATTTCAGTTGGGGGGGGGGGGGTACGTTCCTTTTTAAAGCAGAAAATGTTACCCGCGTGAAGGCTGTCGCGCTACACGAGATCTTTAACGTTAACATTAAAAAGAACATGGGTTATAGATGCGTTCGTGTAAAAATCGAAAGGTATATAACAGAACATGGCATCCCTTGTGAACACAGCATGAGATGTAATACATATCAAAAGTTTCTTAGATAAATGCGTCATTGTGAAGGCCTGGAAGCACATAATAAAGCGTACAGTCTTTAGACTTTAGAGTGCGAAGGCTTTCTAAGCTCGAACTGTTTCGCCCGAAGAAGAGGGGAATCACTGAGATCAGACAGTGCCTTCCTTATGATAGTGCATTTGGAGCATCCTTTGTGCCTTCTTTCTAACTGTTGCCAAATGGAATAATTATAGCAGGAAACGGGACAAATGAGGAAATTTGACACTAGCTAACCCCCCTCATATCCCACCCCGGGCGTTAGCGTCGTCCCCTGCCACCCACGGGTTATGACCTCGTGTTGGAGGAGAGTGGCTCCACAGTTGGAAATTTCAGGCATGTTATTGAAGGAAATGGACAATTGCCCAGGCAGTGTCAGCTAAAGCCGATTCAAACCAGATCTTGAACGAGGTGAATTGAAACATAACGAGCTAATGGTAAACGACTGAATTGGCATCGACTATGGGAACACCAACAAAGACGTACATTCTCATACTACTTTAAGAATGAATGAATATTATATAAGCAAGTTAATTCATGAATGTATAATGGTCCGCCATTTTCAGTGTTTGCTGAATGGTGCTTATTTTTGATTGGATGATCTACTGCGATGGACTGCGCTCCTACCTCACACCAAGTGTTCCTTAAATAGTCTGCAGATCCACCATGACCCTGACCACAAGGATTGGAGTCCGTCTATGAAGAGGAAACGATGTCTGGCTTGAACCCCTGTCTGTTTACTGCGTCTCGCCTGTCCCAAAATCCACAGCTCTGTATTTGATCCGGGACCCGAAGGAGCCTGTACGCCGCACCGGGGTGCAAGCAGTACTGGGCGCGAACCATGGCGGCTCTTACTCCAAATATTTGACTCGTAAGTGCACGGTGGAGTACCGCAAACACTGCCAGAAAAGCACTTAAAGAGGATCTTTCTCCTTCTCACTTCTCTCCTCTACCAGCAAGTGCTTTGCTCTGGAGCCGAGCGAAATATTACTTATGGTGTTATGATATCTTATTTGGACCGAGGAATTTAAGTGGGCTTTGTCAGACAACGATTAGGCCTAATCGCTCTGTCAGTACAGAATCTATTCATAATTTGGTGTACACGAGGTCTAGTGTTAACCTGAGAGATGTTAAAAAATGCGGCTGTGGCACAGTTGGTAGAGTGGGTTGTCCACTAATCGTAGGGTTGGCGGTTTGATTCTCGGCCTGGGTGACTCCACATGCTGAAGTGTCCTCAGGCAAGACACTGAACCCCAAGTTGCTCCTGATGGCAAGCTAGCACCTTGCATGGCAGCTCTGCTACCACTGGTGTGTGAATGGGTGAATGAGACACAATGTAAATGGGCACTTATATAGCGCTTTTATCCAAAGCGCTATATAAGTGCCCATTTACCAAATAAGTTTTAAAAAGTGCCGTAAAATCATAAGAATTGCTTATAAGCATTTAGGGAGAAATAGTAGCTAAAATGGCCAATATGTGGACATCTCCCCCAGTCATGACTGGGGACAATCTAATGCTTACAGTTGCCTTGCATGAAAAGTGCAAGGTGAGAATGTCCCAGTTAAGCTTAACCAGGTGAGTTAACATAACCTGGTAATTTAGTGAACGCTTTAAACTCACTTGCTAGGGGTGGTAACAGTATCGCCGCGTCACGCTACTACCCCATAGTGTGTGTGAGTGTGTTCCTATAACAGCTCTGTCCCGTTGTGTATTATTCCTTACATATTGGCACTAGCCAAGACACGGTATGTCCTAGCTATCCATGTTCGTCTCGAGGTTTTGAAAAGTGTGTGTTGGTTTTTTTTCTACTTCTCTGTGTGTCCTTTGTGTGTGCCTTTCTCCGTTTCTTTTCTTCACAGCTGATCCGTGACCGACGAGTGCAGCATTGAATATTTCAGTGCGCCATCTGCCCACCCATCTCACTAGAGATGCCTTGTCGTTCTCGGTTAGCCAATCAGGCGGAAGCGGCACAGCCGATCCAACCAAAGCCTGACTTGGTGAGCCAGTGGGGGCCAGAGAGAACGTGTGATGGCGTGTGATGCAACGCGCATTTCTGCGAAGGTACACGAGTCATCGGGCAGACCCTTTAGATGGAATCTGGACGTCGCAGCCGAACTCGCCGGCCTCCGATGGCCTCCATTAAGGTTTGATGGTGCGATTTAAGTGCATGTCGATCTGACACCTCGGCTGGCGAGAGCCGTAGCAGAAGTGCTGGCAGGCTTTACTCTCGCCCTCTCACGTTCTCAGTACGGACAATTTAGACACGCCAATCAGCCTACCATGCATGTCTTTGGACTGGGGGAGGAAACCAAGATACCCTGAGGAAACTGTTAGAAAGACTGCTTGTTTACTACATACTATTTTTGACATTTCTGACATTGTCAATATCCATGGAACTGTGAGTCAAACCTTCTCGTTTCAGGTGTTCCATCAACCTGACACACAATTTACAGAAGCAGATGCTAGCTTGTAGATTTGTAAGTTTGTCCAATGAAATGAAAAAGAAGGCTGTCAGTTCTCATTCAGAACTTCCTGTAGCTGTCGTGTAGCCATAACCTCTGCCTTTTAATTGCCTACGTAACTTGTCCTAGCCGCACTTACTCTGCTTAGTTGTTTTGGTTTTTTTTTGTTTCGTACCACAGCAGATTTTTCTAGGTAGTACAAGTAAAATGACATTAATGAGGTCCGTATGCTACTTCCTCCCATCATCTCCCCAAACACAAACAGAGTTAACATCCCTAACAGCCTAACAAGACCTATTACACCCTCTAACTGCCTTGCTAGGCTCCCTCATTCTCTACGTGCTAAATGTTTCAAAGCACTGCTCTTATTGAACCAGGAGGCACCGGATGGGAACCATCAGCTCCAATTTGAGCAGCCTGGAAATACAGAAAGGTTACCAGGACCGACTGGCCAGAGAAAGCAATCAGAGAGAGGAGGCCATAAAGTGGAATTCAAACCCACAAACTCATCTAGTGTGAGAGTTTCTCTCAGAGATTTTTGTTTGTTTGTTTTTTTGATGAGTCTGTTTTATTTCCTGTCTCCGATTGTCTACCGTGGAGAATCCTTTCTTGCACTGGTAGCATTCGTGTTCACCGGGAACTTCCGCGTCAATCGTTTAGTGCTTTATGCACCTTTTTTGTTGTTGTTGCAATTTTGCTTATGCGAATGAGGAAAATCATCAAGAAAAAGAGAAAAAAAAAGTTAGTAGATGATCCAATTTGAGATTTTTGCTTTTTTATACTTCCTGCAGCCGAGCATGCGGGCTCTGATCAAATAATGTAGTAACTCCATGCTAATTTAATTACCAAAACGTGATGAGATTGAGTAAGGAATGTTCAGTTTGAAGTATCCAGTTCTCTACAAGTGGGCAATTAATCGGTGCGGTAGCTATCACACTAAACGCAATTTTAAAAAGCGCTAACTCGGAGCAGACGATGCCTGACTAGCTGAAGTCTGATTTCCCAGGCCACCGGGTACGACCTAGGCATTAGGTTGCTTCCTCGCTGATTTGCTCTATAAAGACTGATTATAATTACTGACCTCACATAACCCCCCCTCCCACCAATCAGTGCTCCAGAGTGCTCCTGCGCTAAATTGGCTAGCCATGGCAAGTCTTGTGTTTAGAGTCCTCAGAGTGGTGTTAAACTAATAGAGTAAGCTGACCCAACATACAGGAGGAGTCGGACGCTAATCAGATGTGCATGATTGACTTGATGAAGAA
This sequence comes from Prietella phreatophila, assembly GCA_025728095.1. NCBI lineage: Eukaryota > Metazoa > Chordata > Actinopteri > Siluriformes > Ictaluridae > Prietella > Prietella phreatophila. The sequence goes on along the minus strand of JAOUWY010000048.1, from coordinate 15,932,142 downwards.
CACAAGGCAGGGTGAGACAGGAGCCGGTCATGCTAGCCAGCGCAGATCCATGAGCCAGCATGCAATCAGATTTAGTTTATGCAATCACCTTTTCCTGGCTGTTGGCCAATCATGACTCCCAAAGAGTTGCTGTGCTCACCCGACCTATACTGTACTATACTATATTTAGCGCCATTTATTAATTTTATCATGTTAAAATTTGAATATAATATTCACATTATCAGAATAAGATGAAGGGGGGGTATTACAGTTGTGCCCAAAAGTTAACACACCCCTTAAAGATTCTGCTAAATCTTAATACTGTTTACAAATGAAAAAGGATCGTAGAAATCCCATGTTGTTGTTTATTTAGTACTGTCCTGAAGAAGCTATTTCAGATAACAGATGTTTACAGACAAGATAACAGCTGAATTTATTTTTTAAAAATTACCCCGTTCAAAAGTTTACACACGCTTGATTGTTAATATTGTGTGTCGTTACTTGGATGTTCTTCAGAAAAATCCTCCGGGTCCTGCACATTCTTTGCTTTTCCAGCATATTCTGCCTATTTGGTACCTTTCTAATGGCGGCTATATGATGTTGAGATCGGTCTTTTCATGCTGAGGACAGCCGAGGGACTCGTACATGACTATTAAAAAAAATGCAAACATTCACTGATGCTCGAGAACTTTTGAACCGGATGTATTGTTATGTCTTCTGGGAGACATGTTTCTATATTATGTAGCGTCTGAAGGGCAGTACTAAATGAACAAAAAAAGATCTTTAAACAAAATAATAACGATTAGTTAGTTACTTGGCGATAATGAGAAGCGAACCTCATGACTGAAATGCCGGTATTTATATAAAAAAAATTTTTTTAGAAAAAATAAAGGTGTCTATTCATTGCTACTCCAGTAAATGGAGGAAAACATCATTTTGGACTTGGATCTTCTCTCTGCGTTTTATCTATCTATTTATTTGTCATTTTTAGTTTCATGGCCATAGACTCTCAAGCTTTAGCTTATTTGGTTCCTTCTTTCCTGGTACAGCCTTAGGACGGTTCGATTCGGTTACTCCTTACATAGTTTTTCAAGCCACTGTTCTAGTTTGGTCTGGTGTCCATCAGTATTACGGAGCTTTTCGTCTAGCCCGTCTTGTTTGTTCACCACTAACTGCTTCACTCTTCACCAGATATTGTGAAAAATATAGTTTTTAAAAAAAAATCAGTGTCTATATCTTGCTCCACAAAGCTCAGTACGTTACACAGACAGTAATAATCTAGCTATTGACCTTACTCTGAATAAGACAGTATTCTGATTAAGGTGTTTACATGAGTCGCTTTTAGAATATTCCTTTCATGTTCCCGTTTCACATGTTATAGAACATAGATGGATTAACGGCACACGTCATTACGTCCCCACGCCACGCCGTCCGACGTTTCCGCCATAATTTCACGTATCGACATACAGTTCTTCTTCGTTATGGAACCGTATACAGTTTTGGGGGTTTCATTTTTAATTATATGAAAGCTTCAAGTTAGGTTAATTATTTGTCATGCTATACGTGCAAATAGACGACTGCTTGAAGCCGTGGGCTGCGTCCCAAACCGCGTACTTACCTACTGTAAAGTAGCTGAGATACATGTATTTCACCTTCTACATAGCAGGTAAGTACACGGTTTGGGACGCAGCCGTCCTCTCTTGTTTGCCGTCAAAATGTTGTGATCGTGTTCAATGCGGTGAAAACTCCAACACGACGTTAACAGTGTGATTAAGGGGTGTACATGCCTGTAATGCAACTAAAACAGGAATACTCCACATTAAGAACATCAATAATCTCTGTTTACATGCTAGTTTCTTAATCAGAGTATCGTCTTAATCGGGTTAATATCGGATTACTTCTCCTTGAGTCGTTTTGAACTGTTTCTGGATCCCTTCTAGATATTTGACTGTCAGGTTCAGGGGATTATTTTGACCCGTTTGACATGGAGCATTTCAACCGTTCACATTTTCAAATCCTCGGCCTCTTGATCTTTCTCATGCCATGGTGAATGTCAGCTAATGGATTCGTGTAAGCCTATTTTTGTCCGTTACGAATGTGCTCCAGGGCATGTTAGTACTTTTTCCACTGTCCTGATCTCCATATACCACCATACGCTCCAGATAATGAGGATTATTTTGACTGCAGTGCTGTTTTTGCTAGACTAGCCATGGTTAGCTTGGGTATCTAAGTTGTGAGTCTTTTATCCTGGTCTCCATTTCGTGTGTGCCCTTCAGGCTGGCCCATAGGGTGCTGTTATCACGCCTGTCTGCATATGAGGAGCAGAAAAGGAAAGGGAGAGGGGGGCGGGTTGGGGTTAAGACTGAAGCCACGCTTTGATCAGACCTCCACTCTTCTTTATGGGGCTCCTCAGAAGAGATTCTGTGTGTCTGTGTGTGTGTGTGTGTGTGTGTGTGTGTGTGTGTACGTGTGTGCATGTTTTTGCAGTCACTGGATAGAGCCCAGGTTTTGTGCTTCTGAAATACGCATCCCAATACACAAACACCAGCAGTCTATGTGCTGAAGACGTGTAACCCTGACACTCGCATGCTTGAGCACATGCATGCTTCCACACACACATACACAGACACACACAGACTCGTGCAGACACCATCACCGCCACCACCACCAGCAGTTCAAGTAGAGGTGAAAGGTAAAAGGGTCAAGACAGTTGGGAGAGTGTTGAAGTGTGTGTGAGAGGGTTCCCGAGCAGAGTTTAACATAACACGAGTACATCGCTGAAGCAGATATCTTATCCCAAGTCGAGCAGCAGGACTTCTTCATTAGGCCTCCATCACCCACTGCACCAGTTCCATTATACACACATCAAGCTAAATTTTTATGGCATTTTGTCAGACGCCCTTATCCAGAGCGACTTTCATTTAGCTCATTTATACAACTGAGGGTTAAGGGCCTTGCTCAAGGGCCCGACAGTGGGAGCATGGCAGTGCTGGGGCTTGAACTCCTGACCTTCTGATCAGTAACCCAGAGTAACCTTTAACCACTGAGCCACACGATCAGAATAGTGCATCCGCTCACACTGTTCAGAGGCTGTGCTTTTGGGATCCTGGAAGAACAGTAACCGACGGCTACGTATGCTGCGTTCGAGACGAGGTTGCAAGGTATAATTCCCTGCCTCCAAGCAGTAAAAAGCCACCGAAAATGCCCCATCAACTTGAAGTTTCAACGTATCAACTTGGGGTAGTCTTTTCAACTCTGAGTTCTTTACCTGTTCACAGAGCAGCCTCAAATCGACATGGCCGCTCACGCACACTGGGAACAGCGGAAGGTTCAGCTTCTTTACTTTTAAATTCATTTACAGCGGTTTTGGCTTTAGATCGGATTGCCATACTGAGACAGAACTCGGTTGAATATTGTACCGATCGCTGTTTCGAGAAGGCAATCGTCAACATTCGAGTCATCACTCATGTGACATGTTAATTGGCTCACTTGTTGGGAATGCTACCAGTGGCCAATCGTAGGGTTGGGGGTTCGATTCCCGACCCACATGACTCCACATGCCGATGTGTCTTTGGGCAAGACGCTGAACCCCAAGTTGCTAGCGCCTTGCATGGCAGCTCTGCTACCATTGGTGTGTGAGTGTGAATGGGTGAATGAGAACCACTTTAAAGCGCTTTGTAGAACCGCTAATGTTTAAAAAAATCAAATAAAAAAAAAACGCTATATAAGTGCAGACCGTTTACAAACAGGGTCACGAGGTGCTGCTCTGAAACTGCGAAACAAATGCAGCCCACAACACTGTTCAGATCAGAACAGCTGGCGACACACATCTGTCCATGCCTTTGGTGTGTTTGTGTTCGTGTGCTGCCTCGTAAAGCTGCGGCCTGTCCAGTCTTATGTAGCCTGGCCAGGAAAAGCTACCGTTGCTCGCATCGGCTAACAGTGACCTCCGGCCGAGATGTTTATTTCTGTGTGTGTGTGTGTGTGTGTGTGTGTGTGTGTGTGTGTGTGTGTTTATATGTGCACACATACACACAGACGCCTACTGACACGTTTTTTATTGCTACCATGCGCCACTCTTTCATATGGCTTAATGACAGGATGCTATACGTATAATGACAGTGTGAAGCAATACGGTGGCACGTTTCGTACCACTGTGATTTCGTGCTATTTGTCCTGTTTGTGATTCCCTTGCTCAGAGTAAGTGAGTGTGAAAGAAGATGAAGAGCAACAGGACTCTGCTAATGTGTTTCCAGCCTGAGATAGAGAGGGGGGTGGGGCACAATAATGATGGATACATAGAGAAGGGGAAAAGGTACAGAAGGAAAGAGAGAAAGTAAAGAGAGATCGCCCTAAGAGGACGTTAATGACCGTTGTATGACACAAACCTACAGCTGCTCATCTACCTGTCCTTTCGTCCTTTTCAGCATGTCCCTGCCAGTCCTTACCAGGACAAAAAAAACAAACAACCTTCAAAAGAGACCAATATTACATATTACAAAGGTAACATGTAGTCATATTGAATACTTCCTTCCATCTTTTCTGTCTCAGTGAATGGCTTATTCGTCCTTTCCCCCCAGATGTCCCTCAGAACGAAATGGCAGACATGTCTGAGGTTTTTTTTTTAATTATTATTTGGTCCCAACAATTAATTGCAGGCCCTGTACAGTCTCTGGCGGTTGCAGCTTCCTGAATTTTAGTTGGACCAGGAAGCACAAGTGGTGCTCTTCAAAAACAAACGCACACGCACAGTTGAGGTCAGCTCTATTATGGAGGTATTAGATGAACTGAAGTGGGTGCATTCCGGAACCCAAGGCCAGCTGTTTGCATGCCCTCCGTGGCCTCCTAATTGGACCCCATGTTTGAATGTCCCCTGCTAGACTGAATTAGAGGTCCTTGAGTTGCCATGCCGGGGCAGGCCAAGAGCCTGCTAGTGTGTGTGTGTGCGCTTTGGGTTTGCGATCTAATTATCAGAGATAATTGCTTGGACCTGGCTCCAGTTACAGGCGCCCACTCGGTCTCTCTCTCTCTCTCTCTCTCTCTCTCTCTCTCTCTCTCGCTCGGCCACACGGTGCAGAGAAAGGCAGCGTTTGTTTGATCTTGTGCAAGTTCGGCCCTAAAAATGAGGGAAGACCTTTCTCTGGAGACAGCTGTGCTGAACCGGCCGTGACCCTCGTCCCTCAGCGGTCTGATCTCAGATTCACGCTGCTCTTGCGCTCGGGCGAAATTGAGTAACAAGGCGTTCGACCTTAAGGCGCCCTTGATGTGGCATTTCAGAAAGCAAATAAATGACACTGTTTAATCTCATTTAATCAGTTCAAAGCACTTCGTCACGAGCGGCTCGCGTGAGGAAGAACATGCTTTCTCAGCCGTACGGCGTTCACTCTTTTCCCTCTTCTTCATCTGCTTATCGTTGGGTGGGTTTTTTCGTGGGGGGGGGTTGTTTTTCGTAAATTTCTGTATTCTTCAGTCGTGAGTTATTTCTAATGTATAGACCTACGCCGACAAAGACAACCTTTAGATAATTTCTTTTACTTCCTTGATTTATTTTGTAAGCATTTTACACGACTTTCTTTAAAAATAACACCGATTTAATGTATTTATTTATTTATCGTCATCCTTTATTCCATTTAACGTTTTATTTATTTATTTCTTAAGAAATGGTATTAATAGTCCATTATGTGCGCTAAGCAATGTAATGTTTTGCCAGCTGAAGGGGAAAAATCGTTTCTCTCTGATTCCGATGACACGTTTTTGGAACGGTGTCGTACTTCCCCGCTTCGTGGTCCCGTTCTCTCACGTTTATTTTTACTCAGGCAAGAGCACAGGAAGACAGAAAGAGAGAGATTTTCACACAGCATCCAACCCATTTTAAAATAGCTTTAGATAAATATGTGGAGCGTGGGAACCGTGTGTTTCGGCGTTGTTGATGAACAGGGCCGTGGTGGTCGGAAGCAATCGAATACGTTTTCACGGCACACAAAGGACCGAGACATGACACCCGTCATTCACATGAGATGTCCTGGCTTTCTACCTTTGTACTTTCATTCTTTCATTCAGCTTCAGGGATTGAAAAAGATTAGGCCTACGTTTACATATTAGCAAACCCACTGAGCATGTCAAGGCTCCAGAGTGTGCCCGTGTTGCGGTTGCCTGGAAACCTAATTGGCTAGGCTAGAACGTGGTGGCTAATGTAACGTAACTGTGAGCTAGCATGACAACATCATGTAGCCTGAAACTGCAGTGTATTTTTCTCACATCAGTCGTAAAAGTTACTATTCAGCAGGTTCAGGTTCAGATTCAGCAGGTGGTAAGATTCAGAAAGATTAATTCACCTTGTAGTGACAGCATGAAGGTCGCACCACCGTGAAACACATGCTATTTTGAAGACTGATGACAATTCGATTAGCTGCTTGCTGAAGTCCACCTAGGATAATAATAATAATAATAATAATAATAATAATAATAATACTACGAATAAGAATAAAAGCTTGGAAGCCCAGTAAGTCAAATTATGTCTGTGACAATCTTATATGTCTAGGAAGACTATTATTCGAGTGCTAAATGATACACATAGCAACATGCTCACCTTTAGCACGTTCCGTCACAGCAGACTAAATCACGACTGCAGCAGAACCATGGAGCTCGTCGGTGAACTTCATGATGGCTCTCCCAGGCCCAGATGGACGGGAGATGTTACGGGGAAAGTAGCGGTCCTGGGAATGTCGACGTACTGCCAGTCTGGAGTCTGGAAATCCCGGAGGGGGAGTGATGAGGGCCTGGGTCAGGAAAGGTCAGAGGGCTTTGCTTGCTTCCCACCACCACTAGCATGTATACAGTAGGCTCACATCAGGCCGAAAATACAAATAAAGTCAGTCAGCCATGTTTGGTAATGCTTATTTAGGACTGACGCTCTGTGCACACATACACACATGCACATAGATGGACAAACACAGCGATTCACATCTCACAGAAATAGCCAAAAAGGGGTTTGCGTGCAGCCGTGGTGCATGTGTGCGTGTGCGTGTGTGGTGCTTTCACGAGTATAAGCCCGTGAGAAAAACCAAGGCAGCGTCACAACTGCATGTTTTTCTTGGCATTAATAAGTGGCCTATTTATATGTGTCTCTTTGCTTGTAAACGTGCCTGTATGAGAAATTCGGAAGTTCATGAGTGTGTGTGGTAGGTCCATGATCACCAATGTGAACATGCCAGTGTGTATAGTAGGCCATAGTAATGTACGTGTTCGCAGGCATCCGCCTGTGTGCGTGTGTGTGTGTGTGTGTGTGTGTGTGTGTGTGTGTGTGTGTGTGTGTGTGTGTGCGCAGCTGTGCGGCCCCATGTGTTTACACTGAGCTGAGGAGATAATGGCTCCTTGCTTTGACACGGAGCATTAAAGGAGACAGATGAGCCAACTATCATATACAACACATGCACACATACTGTATGCAGACACCAGTTCAAGTGCTAATGGGCCTGTGGCTTCTCATAAGGCACGATGATTTACATCCCCAGATCAAGACTTTTAGAGGAGGGGCTGGGTAATATTTTGGAGCAAAATATTAAATAGACATTCCCCCCAGCCCCTGAGAACTCCTGTTCAGCAAATCTTAGTCAGCGATCTAGCATTAGCTGCAAAGTTTCAAAGCATGTGCGAGAATTTGAAAATCCTGCCATGTTAGCTCATCTTAACGTCATTAGCATTAGTCAACTGTAAATTATGGAAGAACGTGCTGTAAAATCTTCAGACAAAACCCGTGAGCTTGGTTCATTTTTTAGCAGGTTGGCTAGCATTAGCAGTCCTGTCAGATTAGCTTAAAGTGGCTAGCTAAAACAGCAGTTGCAATGAATATTACTAGTTAGCACACCTTCGCCAGTTTCGCTAGCATTAGCAGTGAAGTCGATGAATATGACTTTAAAAACCCTGTCAGGGTCGCTCATCTTAGCCAGTTGGCTTCCATATATGGACTCATCACCGTGCCAACATTTTGTTCAGAAAAGAAAACATTAGTCTAAGTGACCGCTGATGCTTTTCGCATATTATTACCACCTAGCATAGACATTCCTGTAGTCATATGCACGTACAAGTACACACACACACACACACACACACACACACACACACACACACACACACACACACACACACACACACACACA
>JAOUWY010000048.1:15686406-15696636 GCA_025728095.1 Prietella phreatophila | reverse complement strand
TACATATACACAATATTTCCCAATTCTTACACCCGACTGATTCAGAGCATCCGTTATATGTACAGTATAGTGCAATCAGTGACAAGCGATACTTAAATAGCTGTAATAAATAAACATTTCAGCTTGCTGAACGTATTAATATCCGTATTTATGTCACAAAACCACGCCATCAACACAGCATGACCTGTTTCAGTCTCTGCCTTTATTGTGTCTCCTCAGGACGAAGCTTTAGATGCTTTTGCTAGGCAAGATAGGCATTTAAAATGCCTGCTTAGTTCGAATGATGTCAAATTGCATTCCAACTGCCACCGCACTTTAGTCAAACCCTCGTGGGACTGTCTGTGCACGAGTCCGTTTTGTTCGCATGGAATGCAGTCGCTTTGTAATGACAGTGCGAGCTGCTGCAGTTGATGCTAAGACAGGGCTTGTGTGTCGTCCTCATCGATAACCTCCTGGTGCACAAGCCTTGCCAAGTCTGGAGAGTCTTTGAGCTCCACACCCAGACTCCGCTGGTAATGCCTACCACTAAGGACATGAAAATCTTCAGCATGAACACGGCTACGGTGGGCACGGAAGACTCCAGAGAGCAGTCGTCAACCCTTCGTCCGGGAAAAGAGACGCACTTGCTCTCCAGAGCGCGGAGCTTCCAGTAGTCCATGTCGAGTCTCTCGTAGAAGTAGCAGATTATCACGCAAGTGGCGGGGACAGTGTAAAGGACAGAGAAGATCCCGATCTTGAACATGAGCTTTTCCAGCTTTTCTGTGTTGGTGCCTTCGGTTTTCATGATCTTACGGATGTGGAACAGCGCAACGAATCCGGTAAGGACGAAAGAGGTGCCGATGATCAGGTAGCAGGAGAGAGGGATGAGAACAAACCCGGTTAAAGCACTGGCGTCCATACTACCGACGTAGCACAGTCCGGTCAGCTCGTCACCTGCCACTTTGCGCATGGTGAGAATGATTATGGTCTTCAAAGCCGGTATGCCCCAGGCGATCATGTGGAAGTAGCTGCTGTGAGCCTCGATGGCTTCATGCCCCCATTTCCTGCCAGCTGCAAGGAACCAGGTAAGCGTGAGAATGACCCACCAGATCGAGCTGGCCATGCCAAAGTAATACAGAATCAGGAAGACTATGGTACAGCCTGTGCTCTCTAAGCCCTCTTGTATGATGTAAAGCTGGCCATTTTCCCTGTCGCAGGCAATGTTCTCAGCTCCTGCCACAGAGCGGATGATGAAAGCCACAGAGTATATGTTGTAGCACATGGAGAGGAAGATAATAGGCCTCTCAGGATACTGGAAGCGTTGCGGGTCCAGAAGGAAGGTGAGGACTGTGAATGCAGTCGAGACGAAGCAAAGAGTAGACCACACGGCCATCCAGATGAAAGCAAAGTCCTTGTCTTGCCTGGACCAGAACACGTCCACGGTGGGGGTGCATCGTGGCGCACACGACTTGCTCCTCTCCACATACTGGAACTTCTCCTGGTTCACACAAGTCCCAGATGATTGTCCATGCCCGCTGCCGGACTGCCTGGGTCTGACGGGCACAGGCAGCATGCCCTCCCCTTTCATAGTCTCAGGCACCGTGTCATTCTCTGGAGCCTCAATGCACAGCGAATTAGGGTCATTATTGGTTGGCAGCTTTGAACAGTCCAATGAATCCGGCCAGCTGAAACTGAATTTCTCCATAATAGGAGAGCATTTCTGCCTCGCTTGCTCGCACATAGGCCGGCATGCTGGGATAGTGTTGGACACTTTGTCTGTACACATGGGCACATACAGGGAACACAGGAAGAAGCGGAGGTGCACGTCGCAGCCGTACTCCACCAGAGGAGCGAATTCGCTGAGTTTTATTCTCGCCTCCTCTTGACTATCGTATTTCATGAAGTTGGGCATCCGTGTCATGTTGTAGCCGATTCCCTGGCACATGGGAATGGTGATCGGCTCGCATTTCGCGGGTCTTCCCCACTCCCCATCGTAACCTCCGATCTCCAGCGAGAACGCAGCAGTCCCCAGTTGGCACAGGAGTACCACAACTGTCACATGGCATGCCATGGTAACGGCACGGCATTGGAAAATCCAACAGGACATCATTAGCAGGCAAACAAGTTCATAAAGTTCTCCATGTCATAAGCATTTGAACAGCAATGAGAATTTGTTTCTGTTTTGGTGTTTTTTAATCCAGGCATGTTAGGAAATAGATCAGAATGCAAAATATGCTTGTACTGTTCGTGGTTTTTATCTTTGCAGATAACATTCCTCGGTGAAGTACTTCAGCTCTTCTGATCCAAAACAGTGCTCCGACCAACGTTCCGGACAGCGCGTGGGATGTCAAACTGAAAGTAAACCGCGTGCGTGCGCGCGCGTGTTCAGCCTTCTACCTGTCACGCTCAATTCCGTTCCAGACGCGTAAATGCGCGCGCGTCTCGTCTCGTCCCGTCCGGTCGCAGCCTGGATAAACCAGAGTGCATCAGCGTCCTCTCAACCCAGCGCTCGCGCGCACTGAACTTTGCCTCTTTTCTCTCTCTCGCGCGCGCGCTGTGTCCTGGCGAACTGGGCGGGAGTGACAGACTCCTCCTCATCCAAAATACCGCATGCTTACAATCGCCCTGAGAGAGAATCCATTTATATGGCCAATAATATTCCAGAGTAAACAGAGCTCTGTGTGCGCGTGACAGTGGAATGAAAGCACAATGAGTAACAAAGCTAGTTTGTCAGGAAGCAAATAAGTGCAATGCACTGCAGGCGTGTTTGAATGAATGTGCAAACATAAAGCTGAGTAAAAATAAACATGGCGCCCTTTTTTAATGAACACAATTAAGGCATCTAGAAAAACCGAACCATTGGGAGGTACAAAAGTTATTCCAGGGATGAAAATAAAAGCTCTGTACATTTCAGTGATGTATAAATGAGTGTCTCCTCACCAAGGAAGCAACAAGAGTTAGCATGTTAGCTAACAGTTGACAGACTGCGGTCAGTTAGCTTTAGCGACAGGCGGTCCTTCACACAAAAAAACAAAGGTACCTAAATGGATGTGATACCATCAAGATACATCTTTTGTACATTTAGGATGCATGTTTTAACTGATAAGATGAATGTACTGTCGTATAAGCTTAGTATCACGGATATGGCGCTAAAGCTTTGCTCTAAAAGCTAATTAAAACTACAGCGCATGCGGCTTTCCGGGAAAAACATACATGCTAAAAATTACCCTCGATGGTACGACCCCCGGCAACAAGGGCGAAAGTACGTTTATTTAAGTACGTTCATTTCTGAACACGGTGGAACGTGGAAAATATTACCTGAGGCTAACGGCTTCGTTCCTAATCCCTGAAAGGAAATGCTAGCTAGAGTGATAATAACTGGAAATGAGCTGCTCACAACATCAGTTAAAGATCAAATTTGTGTTGAAATTTAGATCAACTCCTTTCAAGTTGTTTCAAATACTAAAAAGTCACCTTAAAATTGATCAAATTCAAGTAAAACCAAGTAAAATGCAGAAAGAGTTTGTTAACGGTTCTCGTCAATCAGAAGAAAGGCACCGTGTTTTTCTTAGGTGGTGGGCCACTCTCATGAAAGCTCAGTAAGGAAGGACTTTGATGAATGGTGCTGGTACAAATTGTTGATGAACTATTTTAACCTAGCTGTGACAACAGATTTTAAAGTAATAAATAAGTACCTATATACACACACAGTCTTGCCTGTACGTATATGGTAGGTGTAGTTAATGCAGAGGCTTATCTAAAGTACAGAAGCCTGCTGTTCCCATCTAGTGGCCATGAACCAAGCAGCATTTAAGATTCTCTCTGTGGTACCAGGAAGAAAAAGAAAGAAAGAAAAAAACTTTCCATGAGGCTTTCCAAACAATGCTACTGATTTGTTTTATATGCTAAAGTACCGCAACCCCTTTTTTTCCCTACAGAGATGGACTTCCACAAAAAAACGGTCCCAGAAACGAGTCGACTCTGATTTCACCAGTTCCATTAGCCTTGTCTCTTTTTGTGTGGTAGCACCAGTGTCATTTCCATATGAATTCCTCCTCTCGTCCCAAACACGACCCTGAAGGTTGAGCCTCAGCTCTATGCCATTAGTAAGCCATCTATGCCATCTGCCCCCATTAGTACCTGCTGGCATTCCTCCAGTCTGGGTTGAATGTGAGGACAGAAGCGCCTGTGCCACGATGCCTCACTTCTGAAGCCGAACATGAAATGTGTAGCCCTGGAGTGCTCCTGATGTGCCTAAGTTCACCCCTAATTTGAGATTTTAACCATGACAGTCAGGACTTTCTCTTTCCTTTTCTTCCGGATGGTCGAGTGCCTGTTAAAACACAGCCTATGGCTATCTGGCTGGCATTTCTTTTGTCACGCCCTCTTTGTAACGTTTTCGGAACAGGAGCTAATGAAAACATGTATTTCATACTTGCTTTTGCAGCCTTTTTGGAAATCCTTGAAATTTACAAGCAGGAGACATAACTTAAATGTCAAGACTGGGGATATTCAAGATTTATACGGATAAGATAAATACAGTACAGTCAAATATGACTTAAACGATACAAAATCAACTCAAAGTAAGTCAAGTCCTTCAACAGATACACTCCAGAACTCATGAATGCAGAGTGACAGTAACAACACTATTTGTGGATGAGCGCATAGAATAGCCATCATGAATATTCCCAATATAACCATTAGCCAGGAGCCCAGAGGCCCTGGTTCTCTGGCACTGGAGTAACTTCAGTACAGTGTTCGCCTCATCCAGAATTATGAGCACAGCGTACAATGCCAAGGAAAGCAAACACTTTATGAAAATAAATGGCTGAGGCCTCCAAGCTCAATTTGCTCCATGTAAAGTGCTCTGCTTAAACCGGACAGTCCATGAAAAAATGCCATTGTATTTAAACCTATGGGATACAGGATTTATTTGGGGTTTTTTTTAATGGCGAGAAGGCAATTGCGCATGTAAAATAAAGGGTTAAAAACCGAGCCTCGGTTTTTCTTTTTATTTTAATTCCCACATTTTTACCACTGAACGGTTGAATGGAATTCCCCTCTGAGGTTTTTATCTCGGCCATCTGATCCCAACTGTCTGGACCATCGTGGCTGTTCTCAAGTGAGGGCCAGTTTGAGGTGCATTGTCAAGATGCCTTGCAGTCCTCAAGGACGTCATATTCCCATGCTTTCCCATGGTTTGTCGGCATCACAGGATCGACTCCCTCTTGGGAAACAGAGGAGCCAAGATTTTCGGCATCAAATATGCTTACACATGCTCACTTGACACTGCGGGTGCTGGTTTGTTGTCATCTGATTAGGTATCAGCCAAGAGACAGACTCTCTCTCATAGTTAAAGACTAGGAGGGTGGGTAATGTCATTCAGGCACAAGTGGCAGACATACTGAATGGATACGTGATGGAAAGAATTATGTATGCTGCCGTCCATTTCATTTTAAAGATAACCATCCAAGAGTGCTAGGATCCACGCGGCCTGATGCGTTTGCATGACTCTGGTTCTTTGGTTCTTCAAAGGCACACGTCACTGAAATGAACGGCTTTCTAGCCTGCACCCGAATAGAAAATCAAACACCAAGCTAAGGAATCTTGCCAAAAATCTGTCTTGAATCTGAAACATCAAGTACATTTGCGAAGCTGCATTTGTCCCATGCACCTGGGAGCAAATCATCTACACTCGGTGGACAGCTGGGATAGAAGATGAGTTTACTGGCGATTTAAACTGAATTGGACAGCCTTAACTCAAGTGCCTCCCCACCCCCATCTTGGGTTACCAGCAAGTCCTGTGGACCTAACAAGTCCTATTAATACAGCATAGATGGCAGGAGTCGTCAAGTGGTATCTTGCTGGCATCGATCCAGTTGTGTTTCCAGGGAAAATCTGAAGACAGGCAATAAATAAGCTCCAAAAATGTTTTGCAGCTGTAGTAGGAAATCAACGTGGTGTAGAGTGTACTAGAGATTTACTGTTACGGAATAAGCCATGTCGACTAACAATAAAGAACTAACATTTGACCGACGTCCTGATGAGTCAAAGCAGTAGGGAGAGCAATCTTCATGCGCAAACACAGACTTTGAATTTTCTTACCCAAATATTATGATATTCACTGACCCAGCTTTCCTGCACCATAACGAATATTGTGTTTGGAGGATTGCCTACCTGCCTATTCTGGATCCAGGTTTGAATTGCAGGTTCAAAATTTTGTGCCTTCAGCTTCTAGTAAAAGGACTGAAACATACACACGAACTAAATCAAAACTCCCACATGGCTGTTCAATGCTCAACAAGCGACAGTTCTGATAGCATTTCTGGCTGTAATTCAAAACACAAGTTTACGTTAATGTGCTCATTAATATGTTAATATTTGGTAACAACAACGCCGCTACATGTCAGGCAACATCGCGCTACCTTTTCACTGATTATTTTCTCTCTTTCACTCTCCCTTCTCTCTACACCATTTTAAACTTCCTGTCCATTTCACCATCAGTTCAACTCTCACATTTTATCCGCTTTTGTTACATTCGCCGGAAGTTTGGGTTTTTTTTGTTTTTGTTTTTAGCATAAACATGTGGTTTATGTGCACAGAGCTCTCATTCTTGTCTTCCACACAGTACAGGAAGGGAAAACAGAAGAGGAAAAAACAGCATCATTTTTGGCAAAAGTCAAGGCGCCCACATAACATCAGTCCTTGTTCTTCAAGACTGCATAGAGGCTTGTTAAGGAATTATAATACGAAATTAAACAAACACGGGCTGCTTACAAGTGTGTGCACTAACAGCTGACAGGGCTTTCAACTCAGAGACATCCTAAAGTCCTCTCCTGAAGAGGAGGACAGGAGCAGCAGCAAGAACCAAGAAGTTCTGAAAATGCTCGGATATTAAGAAAATAAACAAAGAATTTTAAAAAAAATAAAAGGAGGAAGACTATAGAAGTCGTGTGTTAAAACAAAGCAAAAAATCCATCCTGCCCACACATGCTTAAGATGGCAGTCATGTCTCCCAATTATTTAATCTTCATGGAGATGAAGATAGCATCAGACAAACATGTCTTCCATGCCAACACACTCTTGAGAAAGCTGCCATTGTCATTTAAACTAGCAGGATTTCATAAACGCAGTGGCTAATGTGCAGCGATTAAGCTAAACCTATAAACTTGACTCTCCGTTTAATAACAATCCGGCTTGAAATCTCTTCCATTTAATGGGTCCAAACCAGCTTTTTATAGGAAATTATTTAGAGGAAACGTGATTTCATTATGAACATGTGCCCCCCCCCCCATCCTTTTTTTTTGGTCCACTTGCTTTTTATGAGCAACCGAAAGCTGAAACTTTCCAACGTAGAACATTATAATGTGGTTACATTTGGGACTTTATAACAGCTTACGTCGTATTTTATTGCTTATGTGTTGATTAATTTTCTATAACTGTGGCTTTGATAGGATTTCTGGCTGTAATTCAAGTCAGAGGTTTACATTAATGAGCTTGTTCTAATACAGTATCATTTCTAAATTCAACTCCATATAATCGAAACTTTAACAATAGACAAATTAAAACCATGTTTGTTTGGGTTTTTTTTTTTTTTTTTAAAAGACAGAAACGTAAGCTTTCTGTGAGGAAATGTTTATTTAACATTTATGGAAGGAGTCTCCAGTGTCAGATTTAGCTTCACGTTGAGTAAAATGAGTATTTTGTTGATGGACGTGTCCATACGATGGTCTCCACTGGCTGGTTAGAACTTTCCTGGGTAATTGGTCATTTTCAGAGGGACTGTTATTATGGCGCCATAGATGCGGAGACTGTGACTGAAATAAGGTGTATTTTTTTTCTTAAAAACACGTTTTTCTTTCAGGATCAATAAACTAGGGTTCAATTTCAGTACTCGTACCATCATTTCCCTGTCAGGCTTCTCACTCACCAGATTTTTTTTTCGAATGCTGTATTAGATCACATGAAGTGCGCTAGATAAGCCCTTAGACATCATCGACAAAGGAATAAAATAAAGGAATAAAATTTTTAGTTTATATAGTGCTCCTTAAACTTACAGCTAAAGTTCTACCTAGACCTAAAAAGTTTATTACTTTACTGTATATACGACTGATATTTATTATATTACATGCTATACATTGTTATTTAACTGTGAAGTAAATATACTTGCAAGTAGAACACCACCACAATAGAAAACTAGTGGGCAGAGCTGTGGGCTTTTTGGTCAGTAAAAGCACAGGGTCGAATATGCAATTTATCATTTGTGCTGTTAACATGAAGTTGTCTCGTCCACCAATATATACTTAAGGTTTTGAACTCGATGGCACTTTTTAGTAAATGAGAACTTTCAATGTAAATCAAATGCAACCTACTACTCATTCACCTATTCCTCTGTAATATACCCTGGGTTTTTAATGCATCATGGAGCATCTCACTGGCCAGGATAAACAAGCCCAGAGCTAGGACTTTTAGGCACCATTAACAAAGAGGCACTGTGCCCTACTAGGTGCCTCTGCATATCCCATTAAACCGTCAGCACTCCCAAATGTTCCCTAAAATTCCTTGAAATAATCTTTATTACTATACAAACCTTTAGGCAAAGCCCTTTTTGTGAGTTCCACACACATTTCTCTCTTCATCCAAATAAAATCAAAGTGGGCCTGAGATACTGTCATTTTACGAGAATAGATGAGACAATCTCTCTGCAAGGGAAAAAAAAAAAGTCCATCAAGGGTTCGCTATTCCTAAATTTAGCCCAGTGTTACCCTAGACTGGGGAGTGTGTTTAATCAGAGGTAAGAAATGAGAGAGCGAGAGGAGAGAGAAATCAAAACATACCTTTCCTACAGTATAAAGCTGAAAGAAAACCAACCTTAAGAGAGAGGAAGTGAGAGAAATGTCTTTCATAAAGCTAAAGGGAAAGAAAAGGCCAGGCTCCTGCTGTCAGTGGCGATGATATGAATAGGGCATTGATCTGCCAGGCCGGAGATGAGGGAGTAAATGGAAAGCAACATTTGCCGAAGTTATTGGTGCATGAATCATATTAACTGCCACACCGAACAGATTTAAGAGCTATGATTTTTATTTCCTCTTCTCTCTTCCCCCATCTGCATTCGCACCAAATGAACTCGTCTGCGCCACTTATATGGCCTCTACGTCTCTGGATCTTGTTGAGTTTACAGATATTATGTATATGTATGAAGTATAGAGAAAACTCAACGGTGGAAAATTCGAGCTTCCTTGCCAGGTTCAGTCCAGTCTAAGCTGGTGTTTCGTATTCAGATAGCGATAGTGTCTATACTGATGGGTGGCCATCCTAAATCTGTCCGTGTGTGGAGAGGACGTGCAGCACCACCTTATCAGATCAAACCTTCCTCTGGATGTTCATCAGATTGGAGACACACAAACATTTTCTCTGTTTAGGTGGCATGCTAGGACTAGCGAGACATCCAGGTCCAACGCTATCTCGTGTCTCCATTTTAAGATGGTATCAGCTTCAGCTTTGCACGCAGAACGCTCCGAGCTCTATGGTGCTTCTGCTTAGCTGGCTGAACAAACACACTGTTCAGTACTTCAATTTATAAATGTAAAAAATTGAAATCTTTCATTTGAAGACTTTCCCATGGGGGAACTGACTGTTACAAAGTGTGGACACTGGAGACCCCTTCAGTAAACGTCTAAGAAGCATCTCCTTACAGAAAACATCACCATATCGACCAAAATGTTACGTAACACACACTCCATATAAATCCCTACGAATTAGCTGTTAGTACAGAAATGGAAATGTACAACGAGTGTATTAATATAAACTGTGATTTGCCTTGCTGCCTGCACTACCAACAGAGCTGCATGGTTCTTCTCCAAACTGTTGCCACAAAGTTTGAAGCACACAGTTATTTAGGATGTCTTTCTATGCTGTAGCATTTCAATTTCCTTTCACTGGAACTAAGAGGCCCAAACCAGTATTGTCCAACGTGACACTGACGATGCGCATGCTACCATGCCAGCTCCATGACAACATTGTTTGCCAAGGTGAGAGTAAAGCAACTCGGGTGTCCTTCACAGAGCCCTGACCTCAACCCCACTGAACACCTTCGGGATGAACTGGAACACCGACTGCACCCCAGACCTCCTCACCCAACATCCTCCCCACAGCCATGCCCCAATATCTAGTGGAAAGCCTTCCCAGAAGAGTTGAGGACATACCAAACACACACACAAACACATTTTATTAACACATCAAAGACACACA
>JAOUWY010000048.1:15615778-15629671 GCA_025728095.1 Prietella phreatophila | reverse complement strand
GTACGTTTTACACCATTCAGGTTTAATTAGTAAATATTTGCAGAACATTTTCGCACAACAGTCATGAATAACCCTCAAAGTAAACACACTTTCTCTGTGTACTGAGCAAGCCAAGTAATCAAACAAGGAAGTGAATGTCACAGCATGGTAAATGTAGTCAAATCAGTCAAGCAAGGTGCACTTACTGTAGAATAGCATGATGGTTTATAGAAGGGATGAAATTTGACCAAAATACCTTAAGTCCAATGAAGTGTTTTAATGACTCTTTATAATACATAATTGCCCAGCTTTGATTTCAGCCTATTAGACTTTACCTCGCCCTGTGCAGCATTTATACTGCTGTGAGCAACACATAACAAGAGCACAACCTCACATGCGGCTTCTTTTCTGATGTCAGTCGTGCAACTATCTCTGCTCTATCATCAGACACTAAAGCTGATTTGGAAGTAAATGTCCAAATCAGCCTGGACGTCTCTGTACTTCGCAGTCTCAGCCAGCTAACCTCGGAATAGCGTCAGGTTGTTTTTGCACAGAACATTGCTGCGTTACCTTCAGACGATGCCAGATAACTCAGGACCAGGGCCAAAAGAGCAGCTGCCACGCACGCCATCATGTCGAGCTTCCATCGAGCCTCCGAAGACGACTTCTGCTCTGCAAGACACATATCGTGCATCGAACATATAGATGCTGGTGTCAAAAGTTGGGATGAATATCCCTGAGATACATTGTCTGAGCAGCATGTCCAGGCTGGTCCGTTTTGCAAGTGGGAACAAGCCCAATGATTATGGTTCAACCGCTCAGTCTCAAACACACACACACACAGACACACACTAATGGTTTCAATGCGAGAACCGAGCAGATTTACACTCACCAGAAAACGAATGCTCTCCAGGCTTTAAGACACATCGTGAAGAAGAAGCGAACACCCTGCCGCTGTCAGAAACCGATTCATCTGAAGGAGATCGAGTGTGCGCGTATTTGCCTGTGCACCGAGTCCTGGCTCATTCAGCACTCATGATATATGATCTCTATCTGAGGCAACCATCAATATAACCTGTCACTTTGCGTCACACTGGAACCTTTTTAGTCTTCATGTTAGCAAGATTGGTATTTAGGTGAAACAACAAAACAGGACCTTCCTGTCGGGCAGGTGCAGCCTCACCTGTCCGCATTGCACACAGCCTGAGCGCGGGAAGGGCAAACATCATCCGGAAGAAAGAAAAAAAAAAAAGCATAAACATCAGCGAAGAAGTCGCAAAAGCTGCAATCTTTAGAAAGAACTATTTTGTTTTATTCACTTATAAATAGAAACTCTAGGTTAGTCATGGTCAACTCTGTTTATGCGGGCTAGCAGGCAAAAATCTGGCGATGCAGAATGAATCGATTCATCAATAAATAAATCCTTGAATACGCTCAGCGTGTGTCATGTAAATTCTATGCATATCGGATAGCAGGACCACCACAGTGTAATGCACTAATACATCATCTTCTTCATAGTAATGTATTCAAATTCAACGACAGATTGAAAAAAAAAAAAACCTTTTTATAGAGTCAACTCCAAAATTATTGGCACCCTCTGTAAAAATAAATAAATATGCATATGGGCTATTTTGCATTTAAATCTACATAGATGCTGCATAGATTTGTTTCAACACAACTTTTGTTCTAAAAAGCCCAAATCCCCAACACACACAAAACCTTCAAGCCGACCATTCCTGTAATACAACTCCTTTATATTCTGAAGTTTCTGCACATGGACGTCCCTCTTCGATTCACACCACAGTAGGGTTCAAATTCCGAAACACCGAGAAGGTCGCTGCAAAGATTTTGTGCTGCTATAACTGATTTTTTTTTTTTTGGTGATGATTGTTAGGTTTTAACCTCCCGGCAGAGGCAACCAGGCTTTGCTTTGGGCTGATCCTGGTACAGAATTCACGTCACAAAACAGCTCCATGATCCACCGCCATAGTTTACAGTATATACTGTAAAAGAGGACGTTCGTAACTTCTTACATGGTCAAACAGTTTGATTTCAGTCTCATCACGACACACGTATCCCAACCATAGGACGACAAATAATTTGCATTAAATGCACTTTAGCGGTGTTCAAGATTTTGCAGCGTATTTCTTCTTTTTATTTGTAGTAGAGGAACTTGTCGTGTGTAACGTTTATGTTATACCAACATTTTTGCGCATTCTCTTGAAGGATGCCAATATTTCTGGAATCGACCATATATAATAAATGCATAACTACTGGAAGCCTTTCCAGCTTATTTTCTTTACTAGCCTAAATATTCTTTTCATCGCTTGATTACATGGATTCGACGTGTTTTACTATAATTCCAAAGGTGCATAATTGAAAGGAAAAGGAGCCAGAATAAAAATAAATATGTGCAAATGTACAATATGGGCATGTGCCGATAATTGGTTGTACAATGTATTCCAATATTCAGCACAATATCGATATCATGAACACTTCAAAAGTACCCTGTACTTGTTGCCTGCATGTGGATCTCTCTAGACTTACAGTGGTTCAGTTTGCTTTGCTGCATATTGGATAAGGTTCGCAGAAATTGTGATAGTAGCATAAGTACGGAATAAACACAAAGGGACGTGCGGTTCTAGGAAAATAACCAACGTCGGAAAGAACAGCACGTCCTGAAGTGTTTTTTATCTTCTTCAACCACAGCAGTTTGCAGATGAATGCATAATGGATCAAACGATAATGCTGTGTGTTTGTCTTTAGTAATTAGTCGGTTTCTTCTCCAGTCATTATCTTGTCAAGGTTAGGATCAAAAAAGGTCTTTTGAGGTGGCAGACGTGTCGTAGTTTGAGGAAGGACAGCACCAACATGGAAGTGTTTCTCCGTTTGGACTGAGAACCCATTATTTCTGTCAGTTAGCCTTGAGCTGTGATGAACCAGTCATTTTGGACAGACCTGAGGATACTCTTGGAACTTTCCATTTAGGCATCTAGGCGACGTTCACGCCGAGGCCGACTTGCAGCTTGTCTCCTCTGTGGTTGACGAAGGCCCCCATGATTAGTGTAGCCGGAAGAGGACACAGGCGCTTCTCCAGAACGCCCCCGATGATACACCGGCTGTCCAGCATACCTAACGCGAGATCATCAAGTCCGGCTTGAACGTCCTCAAAGGAACATTTCATACAAACAATTATCAGTTCCTTATTCATAGTAAAATGAAATATCTTGGAGATTCTTACCTCTGAAGACCATGTTGGCTTCGGGTAAATCCATTTGGTAGCCAAAAGAGAACTTGGTCTCCTGAGCTCTAGTGCTGGCCTCAAACTCCACTCCGACCTGGATCTGGGAAGACGACTACAACTGTACTGTACGTTACATAGGAGGTTGCTAGGGTTAGGCTAATGGTAGGGTTGTATACTGTAGATGAAATACTACTTCGCAATTATGTTGCCACTTATTGCATTTATGGCATGCTTTGTGATACACTATATCGCCCAAAATTTGTGGACAACTATCCATAACACTCATTTATGTTTGTTAAACATCTCAATTAAGATTAAATCGACCTTTTATGCTAGAATAATCTCAACTCTCCTGGGACGGCTTTCCACTAGATTTTGTGGGCGTGGCTATGGGAATTTGTGTTCATTCAGCCACAAGGTCCGGCAACGATGTCTGGCGAGGAGGTCTGGGGTGCAGCCGGCGTTCCAGTTCATCCAATGGTGTTCAGTCGGGTTTAGGTCAGGGCTCTGTTCAGAAACACTTTATTTCTTCTACTCCAAACAAAGGAAACCATGTCTTCATGGAGCTTGCTTTTTGTGTACAGGCGCATTGTCATGGTAGAACAGGTTTGGACTTCATAGTTCCAGTGAAGGGAACTTGTAACATTCTATACAATTGCGTGCTTCTAACTTTGTGCAATAGTTTAGGGAAGAACACATGGGTGTGATGGCCAGGTGTGCACAAACATTTGGGCATATAGTGTATATTAAAAATATCCAGCTTAATGTGACATGCGTAATTTTGCCCATTGGTTGGATCCGGTTTCTCGTGATCCAATATGAAGTGGTTTAATAGAAGACTCATTTTCGTATTGGACCTTCTGTGATGATCCTCAAAGGAGAAGTCATATACATTAGAGACCACTGTACCTGCTTGTTGGCTCTATGATAATAGCTGGCATGGGCACCTCCTTTACCAGCATTCAACGTGGCGACCCAGTTGGGACCTGGAATAAAATATCGAAAAAATAAATAAATATTCCATTATCGAAAGCTTGTAAACATACATCATACTCTAGCTGAGATACACGAACTTTAGGCACAAAAGAAGTCCAACTACAGAGTGACAGACAGAAGCTGTCAGGCACAAAGTGGCAGGAGAGAGCAAGAGTGAATAAGTAAGACGATTAATAGAAGGTTTTGTGTATTTCTCTGTATTTTATGTAACAAAACACACAGGAAAGGACCGGTCATGACTGATTGGTTCTCTACACTGCATTTTAGTTAGCTAGCTAGCTAGAGTTCAGGGCTAGATTGTGTCAATCAGCGTCAGAGATGCGTAGATGTGCATCTGTTTTAAGCATACACACGCAGTTGATATGACCTTAAGCACATCATTTTAGCTCACTCCCACTTAGTACTGGCCTCAAACTTTTGGTCTCAACTGTTTCCTTGACCTTTTCTCCAGCTACCTAAAAGATGCCAACAGCGATATAGGCTTTGCTCCCTAACCTGAGTATTGTCCAGCGAGGGTGAGGATCCCGCCTTCTTCAGCTCGCCCTCGGTGGTAAACCAACTCTCCTCCGAGAACCAGCTGTGGAGAGACGCTCTGGAGGAAGTGTGCCACCGTGATAACTGTCCCATGAGAAACCCAGGAGGTAGATTTCAGACAGTGATCAAGAAAAATAATTAGAAGGTATTTATAGAGGAGTAAGAAATGTGAAGCGTTTCAAAGGCTCCATTTCTAATGCTAGTAATTATGATTCATTTACCAGAATACTAGCTATAGCTATATGTTTTGCTACACGAGCACTGTAACCATAACAATGTTCTCATCAGCTAACTAGACTGGATTTATTACATATGTCAATAATAATTAAGGAATTAAATAATCAATGACAGGGTGGTGTGATGTGGCTACTGTTAGTGGTACCACAATTACTGGTACCACCAGTACCAGTGATTATTCCCTATATTTTGTAATGAAATGTGTTGTTCCTTTTATACCACAGCAATTTGACCATTATTCATGAACTCATTTTTAGCCATACACACCGATCCGATCAGCCATAATATTATAACCACCTGCCTAATATTGTGTAGGTCTACCTTGTGCCACCAAAACAGCGCTAACCCGTCGAGACACGGACTTCACAAGGCCTCTGAAGGTGTGCTGTGGTATCTGGCACCGAGATGTTTGCGGTAGATCCTTTAAGTCCTGTAAGTTCTGAGGTAGGGCCTCCGTGGATTGGACTTGTTTGTCTGGCGCATCCATTGAGTTCTGTCATGTTCTCTAAACAAATCCTGCTGAAAGAGGCCACTGCTATTAGTGAACACCGTTGCCATGAAGGGGTGTACTTCATCCATCCATCTTCTATACTGATTATCCTTCTATCAGGGTCATGGGGAACCTGGAGCCTTTCCCAGGGAGGATCAGGTACAAGGCAGGGTACACCCTGGACAGGGTACCAATCCATCGCAGGGCACAATCACATACACAATCACACAAGGGGGGTACTTGGTCTACCTAAACAATGTTTAGGTAGGTGGGACGTGTCAAAGTAACATCCATATGAATGCCAGGACCCACGGTTTCCCAATGCCTACTGGGAATACCACACAAGACCTGCCGTTTTGGAGATGTTTTAGAACTAGTTGTCTAGACATCACAATTCGGCCCATGTCAATCAATTCGCACGCTTGCCCGTTATTCCTGCTTCCAACACATCGACTTTGAGAACTGACTGTCCACTTGCTGCCGAATATATCCCACCCCTCTGACAGGTTAACGCCATTGTAACGAGATAATCGACGCCATTCACTTCACCTGTCAGTGGATTTAATGTTATGGCTGATCGGTGTATAGTTTCATATAATGTTATGTAATGTACGTGAGACAACTTCATTCCTGTCATTGATGCCAGGTGTGCATCCTAACCGGACATTGAGACTAAATCCCTTCACAGAGGTTTTCGAGAATCGCACCAGATTCTCTAAAGATGTCCGGGTTGGCCATGGTGACGGCGGCTGTGAAGTCGCTTCCTCGATACTCGGTCTCAAACTGCCACGTGACAAACTGCGACTGCACAGTCTAAAAAACACGGTTTAATTAAAGCCACTTGAAACCATCTCAACACATCAAACGTGATATACAGCATTTGTACCACATTGGTAGACAACCTGAAATACAGCTTTGGCTCGTATTCGCTCGCTCAGGTGGAATAAAGAATGTGCGTTCAGGCTGCCAGAGGAATCCATTTCCCCAATGAGCATGGGCGAGCCCTGTGAGCAGAGACGGCACTTTATAAACATCGACTCATTGATTTTATCCAGCCATGGAAGTAGAGAGTAATAAGCGAAACTGTGCTTACAGTCTCTTTGCAGTCTGTGTCTGATTGTAGGTACTCGGCGTGGAAGCGGTATATCGACGGAGCCACAGCGCTGATGTGAAACGTATGGCTGACCTGGAGTTTTAGGTTATGTAAGCAATCACGGGTTTGCACCAAAAGTCCACATTTACTACGTTGAAGATTTAAACTGTTGCACAAAGCATCCCTTCTTTAAAAAGAAAAGAAAAAAAGTAGAAAAAGATCAGCTTCTGGTTGTAACACATGCATGAAACAAACCTTGAAAAAGCTGCTTAGGGTTTTGTTTATGACCACTTTCACGCCTTCAACCTGCTGTGGAAACACGTCTAAACACGCACACACGGGGGGGGGGGGATAACAGTTTGACGTCATTTCAAATGATAAACAGTTTCAGAGCCAAATCAAGGTAATTAAAAGTAAGGGATAAAACAGTTATCTGAAAATAATCGACAACAGGCTGATGTGATGAAGCCAAACATCAGCCCAAAGCTGATTATTTCACTACACTCTCAAAAATACAGGTTCTTTACAGCACCATAGGTTCTACAAAGAACCTTCTTCTTGTCCAGAACCATTTTTCATTGCATTGAGTTGACCTGTATGGTTCTTTGGGGGTTGGAGAAGTTGTTTACATTTTATTATAGGTTCTTCTAAGCAGTGTATTGGCTCTTCAAGTGAAAGTGAACCCTATTTGGTTCTTTGTGGGACCTGGAATCACTCTTAAGAACCTTACTTTGGCTCCTTAAAGCACTAACTAACTGCTAAGTTTTTTTTGTGGCACTTGTGTGAAGAACCATGTCTGGTTTCTTTAAAGCACCAGGAAATAGATGGTTCTCTAAAGAACTCGAGAGTAAAAGGTTCTTTGCGCAAGCTAAAAGAGTGGCATCCCGCTTAAAAAAACCAACCCTTTTTGGTTCTGATCGGAACCGTTATTTTTAAGAGTGTACTAAAAAAGCGTTTTATTCCTCTTACCACAGCCATTTTTCCCAAAGATTTGAATTGTGTTATTAACAAGCGTAATGTCGTACTTTCTACCCATTTATAATGACATTGATCATCATGTAACATCTACAAAACCATTTAGCTCCTTCTGAAAGGAAGGATATATATAAAATATACCGCTTTGAACAGAGGTGCTAGAACTACCCAAAAAACTGCCCTTAGACCTCCATAAGTAAGTTTCGAGTAAACAGACTTTCTGTTAATCTCCGAGAACTTGATTTTTATTTTGATTCTATAGTTAGCAGGCAATTAGTTTATTCCTCTTATAACACTTCTGACCAATCAGAATTGAGAATTCGTCCGCGCCGTGGTCTTAACGTGCTTCACTGTTCCACTGACAGTTCCAGGTGGATTTGTTTCACCTTTGCAGCTGCGATGAAGGCCGTCAAAGCTGCCTGGGTTTGGAAGTCTTCCATCCCTCTTGTCCCACCTCGACAGGGGTCTGTCCTGTGGGAAAGGGGAATTCTGACGCCCAGGACGAGATGACAAGGCCAACACGCTGCCCATGAGGAGACGCTCACTCACTTCCAGCCTGATCTGGCCAAATTATCTGTAAAAATAAATACTTTATATTGCAACATGCAGTCTCAGAAAAGTGTGGATATTTATACATTAGTAGAATACATAACCAAATATTATAATACTACTACTAATAAAAATAATAATTGCATTTAATGTAAAATAATAATAATAATAATAATAATAATAATGATGATGATGATGATGCTGCTCAGGAATAAAAGTGACCCATATGACTGTTCATATATAAGATAATAACATAACATTTGCACTCATTTGTACCACTTACTGTATTAGAGCATGGAACCTTTGAACACCGCCTGAACAAAATCACATTCTAACATTTATTACATTTATTACACATTTTCTTGGGTTTAAAAATGGAAACGAGTTCAATTGGAAAGGATGCTGAGAGATGCAGGATGCAGTGCTCTGAAATAGAACGAAGCAACCAGGCTGAATTTCAAATGCGTTTGTTTTTATAAATTAGTGCACTACGTAGGGCGTATAAACCTCGCCGTCATATACAATGTAGCGCACTAACGTAGAGCGGACAGAGCGGTTTAGGATTCAGCACAGAGGAACACTCCGGCGAATTGACGTCGGGTGTAACCACAAAATACTCCCGATCGGACACTCAAGACCTAACATGATTCCGGTTTGACACGAATAAATATATATATTTTTTGTAAAATAACAATACGCTTTTTCTTAATGTATTGCCACATAACGTTTTAATTCTATCATGCTAGGTTACGTTTTACAATATAGCAGACATTTTTCAAAAACTCTGACATCAGAAGCTAGGCTAGTCCCGTACTTCCGGTTCCCCCGCACCTTATTATCAACATGGCAGACGAAACCATTAGGAAAGTAGTTTCTCAAATACCGCTTTTAAAAACCAATTCTGGCCCGAGAGACAAAGAGCTGTGGGTGCAAAGACTGCGAGAGGAATATTTGTCTCTGATTAAGGTAAGACACACTTATTATTTTTAAATATATATATATATAAATAAAACTATGCTGGTGTTTAGTTAAAACAATTCCAGCTTGTGACTCATACGTGTCATTTCTGCACAGGCTGAATCCCAAACTGATTTATAGTTCACTGATCACTAATCAGTTATGTACTTATTTATAGTTGATTGATCAGTTATTTACTGAGTTATAGTTCACTGATCACAGATCAGTGATTTACTGGTTTATAGTTCACTGATCGCAGATCAGTGATTTACTGGTTTATAGTTCACTGATCGCAGATCAGTTATTTACTGGTAGGGCGTATGTACTATGTACTGATTTATAGTTCACTGATCACTAATGAGTTATGTACTAATTTATAGTTCACTACAAAGTGTGCAAAGTTCAGTTATCCCGTGTAGTGCTCATGTATAGAGATTAGTGATGTGTTTACTGTCTGTTTATAACAGGGAACTAAGATTAGATACTTGATCTGATATGGTCTTAAAGTGTGTGTGATTGTATGTCTGATGTGAAACGTCTCTGTATTCTTTTCCCATGTGTTGCAGTATGTTGAAAACAACAAAGCAGCGGATAACGACTGGTTTCGTCTAGAATCCAATAAAGAGGGTACGAGGTAAGACATGCTCGAGGGATCGTGACGTTGAATGACGTCATAAACGAACTGTTTGCATATTGTTTCGTCATGATTTTGTTATCACGTATCTGAAGTATACGTGATCTGAGTATCACGTTGATCTGTATCACGCTGATCTGAAGATGGATACGCGAGAACAGAATCGTGTTTTATTCGCATAGGAAACAATAGACTAGAACTAATGAAGGGTGTAGAATAGAATAAAACAAAAGAGCAGAAAAGGCTGAAGAGTGAAATAGAATAAAATGAATTGAGCCAGCTGTATTGAACAGAGTAGAAAATAATTAATGATTAGAGATGGAAAGGAATGAATAGGAGACGAATAGAGATTGCTCATTTGTGCATTGTGTCGTCACGATTATCTGCGTAGCGACGTGTCATGGGAAGGAAGGGTTGTTAAGACAGTCTGGAGACCGTTGGAAATAGAATGGAGTTTCATTAGAAGATTATAACAACTGTAGAATGGATTAATATGGAGTGAATAGAATCGAAAAGGATGAAAATTGAAATAGAGTAGAATAACTAGGCTAGTTTAATCAGAATAGAAGATAATAGATTATACAATGAATGAGCCGAGTAGAATAAAATAAGTTGAATAGGCTGAACAGAATATTGTCAGAGTAGAAAATAGCTAATGGTGAGAATGAATAACTAACGAATAATTAATGTCGATTGGAATGAATAGAAAATGAGTAGAATAGAATAAAATAGAATGAATAGATGTCGTCACGATTATCTGAGTGTCGACGTGTCATACGAGGAAGGGTTGTTAATAGAGTAGAATTAAGTTTTATTAGAATACTTAGCGAAGATTATAACTAATGAATAGTGTAGAACATGTAAAACAGAACAAAAAAGGTTGGAAATATAGAGTAGACTAACTAAACTGTTTTTTTTTTTATCAGAATAGAAGATAATAGATTATAACTAATGAGGAGAATAGAATAAAAGCCAATGAATATGAGGCGTATAGAATATACAGAATGACTAGAATTGGATAGAAAGGATATAATGGATAGAATAGAATAAACCGAATGAATAGAGTAATGTCACATTAATAAAGTAGAACGAATAGAGAAATACAAAAGCGCTAGAATAGAGTTCTGTCAGAAAATATCAGTAAAAAAAATAATGTAACATTTCTTCTAGAAGGAAGTCGCCATGGGTCACGGCACCACATCTAATTCTACTGCGTTCTACGTATTTCTGCAAGAGCGTTAGGGAGGAGTCAGGAAACCGACGTGAAGGAAACAGTTACGAAGGGAATAACTCGGTGGTTCTCAACCGAGGGGGGGTTGTGTGGGGGTTGGGGGGATGGGAAGGGGGTGCAAATTGTTTTCAAGGAAACACACACACACAGGGCATTATTTGCATTATATACTGTGTATTTTATTGATTTTCAAATAGATGTTTCCAAATGAAAAACCCCGCATTCCCTGTCCCTCTGTATTTACTTTTTGCTGGGGAGAGGCGGAGCTTAGTCTGTCTTTTATCGAGCTGTCAGTACACACCAGTGTTGCCAACTTAGCAACTTTTCATACCCCTTGAGTGGCTTTTTTTTGCACACAAAAAGAAGGCGCCTAGCGACAAATCTAGCGACTTTTTGGACAAACCTTAGTGACTTTCCAAATGTCGGCAGTACTGTCCTGCAATCACGAGGTCTGGCTTTCCCGCTGCACTCTCACCTCTCTCTGCGTCTGCTCTGTTCGGTGAGGGGCTGAGAGTCGGAGATTTCACAACGTCATGGATAACGAGACGCGCCCTTCCTCCCAATTTACATCATCATTCAAATGTGAATATTTTTAGAACGCAAGACGGATGGAACGCAGCATGTTTTACATGTGAAATAGTCCACGATATTACAGCCTAGTTCTCTTGTTCAGAGTAGTTCTAGTGTTCAGAAATGTTTTTGATCATTCATGTTCCATACCTGTCCATTATATAGTTTTATAAAAGTTATTTTGAAAAATCATAAAAGTTATGAAAGGGGAGGCGGAGGGGGAGGGGGGGCGCGTGTGTCACATGATAGGGGAGACTTTTAGTTACAAAAGTTTGAGAACCTCTGGAATAACTCATGGCAGGATTTGGATTTGTAAAAGCGACCTGATCTGTGCGAACTCTTCTTTACAGGTGGTTTGGAAAATGCTGGTACATCCACGAACTTCTTAAGTATGAATTTGACATGGAATTCGACGTAAGTACGTTTAACTACAAATCTGCGAGCCATATACTGTAGATCCACGTGTTCCTTAAAAATAGCTCGATGCTTTCTAAAATCCAACTCTGATTTAAGATTCCAGTCACCTATCCCGCTACGGCGCCTGAAGTGGCGATCCCTGAACTAGATGGCAAGACGGCGAAGATGTACAGGTCAGGGTTCTTTCTTTTCTTTTACCGATTCTTCTGGTTCCTCCTGAAACCAAAGTGGTTTGGAGAATGACATTTTCTTTCATCCTGACAGAGGGGGTAAGATCTGCTTGACGGATCACTTCAAACCGCTGTGGGCGAGGAACGTGCCGAAATTCGGACTGGCTCACCTGATGGCGCTGGGAGTAGGTGTCTTTATTCGAGTCGATCGAGATTTGAACCGATTCGGCGTATACGTGTTGCGTATTTCACATCGTGTCATTTTTGCACTCCTCAGCTCGGACCCTGGCTTGCCGTGGAGATCCCAGACCTCATCTCTAAGGGGATAATACAGCACAAAGAGCAGCAGGGCAGCTGAAAATATGAAATGATGCAGAAATCAACTACCTGTCTTAACATCCTAACTGGCTAAATGATCAGCCTGGCAATGCCACACACACACACACACACACATTGTACAGCATGACTGAAAATCCACACACGGATTGTAAAGAAAGAAAACTGTTGACCCGAATTCAGGACCAGACTAGATTATGGACTTCTTGTAAATGTAAAATGTTGTGTGTGTGTGTGTGTGTGCACGTCTTCAACCCTGAATTAATGACACCAGATTAAACCAAGATAATGGCATTATAACTCGTGTTGCTCATTATCAGTTTTCCTACATTCCTAATTAATTATCTGAAATTGTCAGAAAGTGACACGGTGGTGCAGTGGGTATCATTGCCACCTCAAAGCAATGATGCGTTACCCTCCGGGGCGCCACTGGTCAGCCAAGAACAGGAATCTGACGCTACAAATGGACACACAATCAAACTAGACAGTCGAAAGTGAAGAAATGTCCAGGTGACGTCTCTTCAATCTTCACCTGTCCAGTCTGGTTGAATCTGTGCCCAACTGTAGCCTCATTTAGAGTCCTGTTCTTGGCTGACGGGAGTGGAACCCGATGTGGTCTTCTACTGTTGTAGCCCATCTGCTTCACGGTTTGACCGTGATGCGTGTTCCGAGATGCTTTTCTGCTCACCACGGATGTAGAGTGATTATTTGACTTACTGCCAGCTCAGTCCAGTTTGACCATTCTCCTCGGACCTCTCTCGTCAACGAGGAGTTTCCGCTCACTTTGTTTGTTTGTTTAAAACTTTTCTGAAATACTCAAACCATCAAAAAACAAATCATCAAATAACCAACCATGCCAAAGTCATTGAGATAACACCCCCCCACACACAATTCTGATATTTGATGTGAACATTAACTGAAGCACTTGACGTGTATCTGCATGTTTGTTTGTTTGTTTTTAATGCAATGTGCTGATTGGATAATGGCATGAATGTCCAGCTGTACAGGCGTTCCTTTTAAATACAATACCATTGGTAGCTCTTGCCTTAAGAATGTAAGAAAATATTAATCATATTTTTCCAATATTGTTTTATTTAGTTCATGAAGGGAGATCAAATCCATTGCGTTTAACAGTCAACACTAAAACCTGGAGCACAGCTTTGGGGAGAAAAAAAAAAGATTGTCGATATAAGATTAGGATTATCACTATTTCATGGCAAGATATAACAAGGCAGTGAATGGAAAAATAATGCTCTAAAACTATTATAAAAATATACCGTAATATTTCAATTGTCCATGTATGCAGATCTGACCTTACAAGTCATGCAGGCATATTGTCTTAACTTTATACGATCCCAGAGATACACAAAACAAATGTGACGTAAACAAATTTGCATAGATATGTCAGTACGTTTACATGGACAACAATAATCCACTCTTAATCTAATTAAGACCATAATTAGATTAAGAAACTACCATGT
>JAOUWY010000048.1:15587578-15600819 GCA_025728095.1 Prietella phreatophila | reverse complement strand
GCCATGCAAGGCACTAACTTGCCATCAGGAGCAACTTGGGGTTCAGTGTCTTGCCCAAGGACACTTCAGCATGTGGATTCATCCGGGCCGGGAATCGAACCGCCAACCCTACGATTAGTGGACAAACCGCTTTTCCACCTGCGCCACAGCCGCCCCATCTTAAGTAGAAATGCTGATCGGGTGGAAACAGTAGTTTCGCAACAGTTCATGCGAGTTTGCACAGTTGCCCTCCTACCCACACAACTTATCGAGCTTTTCCAGATAACAGTCAGTAAAGTCTGGTCAATGTCCTGGAACGCTCATGTTTTAGTGCTTTGTTCATGTTTGCTGCCCTTTGCTTTAGAGGAAGCACCAGATATCTTGGCACAGACAGTGTAACATAAATCTGCAGGAAGAAATATAACAGTAAGTTTACTGGATTGCACCTGAATATGATGCACGCTAGAGATAATGATACGATGTCGCATCGCCGACGTTCATTGGCGATCTATGCATTTTCCATGAAAAGGGTTTTATCTTCGTTGTCGTAACAAGAGCTGATCAAAACCAAGAAGATGATATTTTATGCTGTGTCCTGGAACAGATTTGCTGTTAAACAAGCGGATTGTTGTGGGATTTTTGTGGAACCAAGCACAACAGCACCACCAATGCGGGTAAGGAAAATATACATATGAAGAAGCAAAGCTTGTCTTACTCTTCCTCCTATTTTTCTCCCCCATGATGGATGATTACACTCTTTTAGACTACAAGCAACTGATGGCATTGGCATCGTCAGGATTTAAACTGGTAATGATGGAATGGAAACGAGAGAGGAGGAAGAGATTTGAAAATAATAATAATAATAATAGTCTAACCTTGGTGTCACAATTGCACAGGGAGTCAGTGAAGAGAGACTAGGCCCAGGATAATTGATTTCTTTATTTTATTTAGTTTTTTATTGTTGTTCAGTTAGTTTTATACCATATGTGAGTGTACAGATGACTAATTCTGCATTCCTCTAGCTGCCTGTCTCAGCCTGATCAACATCTTGTAAGGTTTTGGAGTAAGCGTAACTCCATATATAGGAGTGAAGTCTGGAGTTCCTGCATCTTCAGGCCAAATGAACTGAAAGCGACGCAGCAGGGTGACCAAGATAAGGAAGAGTTCCATCCGAGCCAGACCTTCACCGAGACATGTACGAGGACCTACACGCACATATAGACATGCAAAATAGAGTGGCATGCCTTTTGTTAATACAGATTATATATATATTCTTCAACAAAGAAGCAACGTGGCTTTTGTCGACACAAATGAAGAAACCTGCAGTAGATAGCATCGTGTTATTTACGTAGTGCAGAGTAGCCTCTGCTAGCTAAAAGTCAAAGCCGAAGTCTAAACACTCACCAGCAGAAAAGGGCAGGAAGGCCTCGGGCTTCTCAAACTGTCCCTGTTCGTTTAGGAAGTTCGATGGGTTAAATTCATGAGGAAACTTCCACTGGCCTTCTTCAGCCAGCACCGAGGAGAGGTTGGGGATAATGAGAGTGCCCTAGAATGTGGATAATTGGTGAGCAACACAAAAGAATTGGTGCAAATGTGTGGAAACGTAAGGAAATCGTCACCTTTGGGATGCTGTAGCCCATCAGTTCAGTATCTCTAGTGGTACAGTGGAACACGCTCAGAGGCACGGTGTTGGCGATGCGCTGAGACTCGTGAATCACAGCCTGTGTGTATGGCATGTTGAGTCTATCTGCAAAAGATGCATGATCTTTTCCCTCCAGAACTTCATCAATCTCCTGCTGGCATTTCTCTGCAACCGTCGAACATAAACGCACATGACACTATGACCACCTTTCTTAAGTCTTACGTTTTTAGAAGGTTTCGCATGGATCGAGCGAAAAGCGCAGTGCCGTGGCTAATTCATAGTTCCGACCTTGGACATCTGGATGAGTGATGAGGTAAAGGAAAGCCGTGAGGAGGGTGTTGGATGTGGTATCGGTCCCAGCAAAGTGCAGGTCCAGCAAATGCATCACGAGCTGTATCTCGGCAAAAGACGAGCCATCAACTCTCTGTCGAAAACATCAGAGATCTTCCTTTTGAATATACCTTGCAGGTATTATATATTTGCATAAGTACACTACATCCTTGAGCTGTGGCATGATAGACAGCAGGAATCGATGCAAGTTAATGGTCACAAAACAGCATTCAATTGCAATATTAAATGATTAGTTTGCCTTCCATCTTATCCTAATCGATACATCATAAATTGATTGGCTTAATGTTATCTCACGTGTGTAGGCTGTTAACGTTGCGTGAGATCTAATAGAAACTATAAAACAGTATTTACTCGAACAGTTCATGCAAGTTCACACAGTTGCACACACCTTATCGATCTCGTCCAGATAGCAGTCAACAAAGTCTCGTGGCTGTCCTGGCACTCTTGTTGTTCTGTGCTTGTTTATCATGTTTGCTGCCCTTTGCTTTATTATCTGAGTATTTGTAAAGGCCTTCTTAAAAGGAAGGGGCAGATATCTCACGGCAGGAAGTGTATCATAAATCTGTAGGAACAAAATATGTTACTGGATTGGATCTGAATACGGTACATGTTGTACAAGCATACAGTGTATGTTACAGAGAACCGTACGAGCTCACCATTGCCCAGGGTCCATTGGCGATCTTCGCGTTTTCCGTGAACATCCGAACATACTCTTTAAGCGTACTATCCTCATAGTCGTAACGAGTGCTAATCAAAAGCAAGTAGATGATATTTGATGCTGCGTCATGGAACAGAGTCTGAAGATTTATGCTGCTGCCTGTCCAGAAAATGGGCATAGATATCATGAACGTGACATTACTCAACAAACAACATATTCATATCGTTTTTCATTCCGCATTTTTCTTATTATATGTGTTCGTGCAGAGCTCATTTTGCTTGGCCCTCTATCATACGTGTGGCGCACTGGGAAAACCTGTCACACGGAGCATCACAGACATTTTTTACAGCCAGAATCTGATTACAAACTGAATTGATTGGGTTTATGCAAAGCTAAGTACCAGCAAAGCTAGCAAGGGTTTAGACATCTTTAGACAGATTGAATGCTGTGTAGTATGTCTAGCTACCTTCTTACCCAATAGGCAGAATAAAAAGTAAATAAAAACATTTCTATGTCGTTTTGGTCAAATATATTTATGGTAAGTGTCGATATATGTTATAGCAAGAACTCCGTCAAGTTCTGCCCAGACTGCCACACACATTTTATCCTTCTTTCACTCATAGTCAGTGGAAGAATTCAAGGTATGAAAATCAGATCAACTGAAGATTATAAAATGCTGACAGTGACGTGAAAACTAACCGATAGTTTTTTCCAGTCGTGCAATAATGTGCTTAATTTCGGCCAGAATCCGGTTCTCCATGGATTGCTTGCCCATGCCAAAGTTCCTCAGTGTCATGAGGTCGAAGCGCCGATGTTCCTTCCATGCAGGACCATAATCCGCCATAATAACCCCTGTCATATTGACATAATTAATTAGTTGTAACTCGAATGCAGTCTGCTTTTAACAATGGAGTAGATTGGTAACCCATATGCAAAGATGTCAACAGTCAAAAAGGGTACAGTGTAACTTTAAATTTTTATTTAAATATTTATCAGAAAGGAGTATTGGGAGGGACTGGCACCCTGTCCGGGGTGTACCCCGCCTTGTGCCCGATGATTACTGACACTGGAGACTCCATACATAAATATTCAATAAACATCTCTACAGAAAATGTTACCATATCAACAACTGTATATTTTGTTTTGTTAAATAATAGCATGTTATAATCTGTTTATTATTAGTCTTCTGTGGTGCGTCCTCCGTTCATGTATAACTGGTGATTTGAATTACAGCTGGCACGATACTATCAGAGCTGCTGTTAAAGAAACATGAGAAGATTAAACATCTTCTGAGCAATACGAATCGAGAATTTACCAGCACTTTTATAACCAGTGAATCTGTAATTATTGAATTAGACATCACCTTTCATTTCCGTGACATGGCTGACCAGAAGGTTTTCTGGACGTCCGGAAAAGTCGGCAGATTTGGTCACCAGAGCTTCTTTTACTGCCTTTAAACCAGTGAGAACAACAGCTGGTCTTCTCCCGATGTACAGGCTGTAGACTTTCCCATAGCGCTCGGCCAACTAAAAGTCAATAGGCAGAAACGGTCACAAAACTCAACTATAGAAAGGGTGAAATGTGAGTACATTCTGGCATGTCCAAACCAATAAGTTGGCAAAGCCAAACTGTCAGAATTGCAAGATGGGATAGATTAGCACCAAAAGTGTTCTTTGTTTCACACCTCAAGTGTTTGACAAATATAGCACATTATTTGTACTTTTATCTTGCTTGCAGTTGTTAATCTAGAATAGAACACGTATGTGACAAGACATTATGGTACTATACCCTCTCAAAATCTTTCAGAGGATTGTTGATGTTGAGCTGAAACAGGTTGCCGAATATAGGGATGGGTCGTGGTCCAGGAGGGAAGTTCTTAGGCCTTTGGATCCTCATGAAGAGGAAGAAGAGGCAAACGCAAAACACAGCGAGAATCCAGGAACCGAACATGATTGACCGGTGCAGTGCTTCTATCTGCGCTTTCCTGCTGTTGGAAAAATCTTGCAATCGTGACACTGTTTAAAGTCCTCACGTCACTCAGGGTTCATTTACCCATCCTGGCAGCTTGCCAAGATTTACAGTTGTAGATCTCTTGCCTCTTCACAGTGGAAGACCTGTCTTAGCAATGGGATGACGAGGACCAATAAATATGTAAAGAATGCACAAGTTTCTTATGAATCTAATGATATTAAGATTTCTAGCTCAAAATTTGTATACAGAAGTAGACTATATGGCTAAACGTTTGTAGACCACCAGCCATCACATCAACATGTGGTTCTTCCCCAAACTGCTGACACAAAATTTGAAGTACACAAATGTATAGGATGTCTGTATGCTGTACCATTACAACTTCCCTTCACTGGAAATAAAGGGCCCAAAGGTGTTCCAGCGTGACAATGATCCTGTACAAAAAGCGAGCTCCATAAAGACATGGTTTGCCAAGGTTGGAGTGGAAGAACTTGAGTAGTCTGCAAAAGTGTCTAAAGTAGGGGAAGGTCCTGCTGCTAAATGGCAGTGAGTTTGGAAGTTTGAGACCAGCAGCAGAAAAGCCCCAAGCACCTTTTCCTTGTCATGATCATTCAGCTAGGAACTATGAACCAATGAAGATTGGTTAGCAGACCTAACCAAAGAGGTGGTGCCAGACCAAACATAGAGCAAGCAAAAGTCTAGCTCCAGTTGGTGTCGGGATAAAACTGACTGTGAGACTCCCAGATAGAGGGAGTTACAATAGTGTAAATGAGATATAATAAAAGCATGGATAACAAATACCATGTCTGTAGTTGAAAGAACGCTTTTTAGTTTAGAAATAGATTTGAGCCGGAAGAAAGCACAAAAGAGTTAATTTTTTTTTATCCAAGCTTGTCAAATTGTACTCCCAGGTTTCTTACTTGGGATTGTACAATTACAAAGAGGGAGCCTACGTTGACCATGCAACCCACAGAGTGTAGCACGTAAAGGTGGCCTATCTTTTGTTGCATCACTCACTACTGAGTTCCAAAATGCCTCTGGAAGCAAAATCAACACAAGACTGGATCACATGAAATGGATTCCATGGCCAAGCAGATGCAAACAAGCCTAAGGTCACAATGCACAATGCCAAGCGTCTAGGCACTAGACTTTGGAGCAGTGGAAACGTGTTCTCTGGAGTGATGAATCACGCTTAACTATCTGGCAGCATAATGGACAAATCTGGCTTTGGTGGATGCCAGTATAATGCTACGTACTGAAATGCGTAGTGCCAATAGTAAAGTTTGGTGTAGAAGGGATAAAGGTCTGAGGCTGTTTTTCAACTTTGTGGCAACAGTTTGGAGAAGGCCCGTTACTGTTTCAGCACGACTGCGCACAAAACGAGGTCCACGAAGACATGGTTTGATGAGCTTGGTATGGAGGTACTCCTTGTGGCCTCTACAGAGCCCTGACCTCAACCCCATTAAACCCCTTTGGAATGAATTGGAACTCATCCAACATCAGTTCTTTTGACTGAATAGGGATCAACATTTCCCAGAAGAGTAGAGGCTGTAATAGTTAAATAAAAAATTTATAATTTTTTCTTTTTAAGAGAGGGAGGTAGTGATGGTGGTGGTGTGTGTGTGGCGGGGTAGCTCTAGTAATAGTACTAGCTGGTTTACTGAGATTAGTAGATGTCTTCTCTATTCCTGTTACATTATTTAAACTAAAAAACATGTACTCATATAAAGTTCATAAAATGCCATGTATTAACCCCACATATTTTACTCGAAGCACTGCTCAGAGTAATCTCCTCAGCAGTCATAGTGTAGAACTGTCGCGTGCAGCAACATGAAACGTCAGAGCCGGAACGTTCCAGCGGCCAATCAGGTAGCGCTTCCGTAATGAATATTAATGAGCCTTCGTAAAACGCTAAACAGGCAGCGGTGGCCAGATGAATAATAATAATAAGGTTCCACCTTCCTTCGTGTTGGAAACTCTCAAGCAGCCAATCAGGAAGCGTTTTTCATAAATATTAATAAGCCGTTTCCTGACTCCATGCGTTTTTGGAAACTCATAACTAACCAAACAGATATTGTTTCTCTTATGAATATTAATGAGCCCACCCTTCATAACCAGCCAATCAGGTATACTGTCATGTATGAATATATTAAAAAGTCCTCCCGTGACTTCCGGGAGGTGTGATTTCCTAAACGCCTCCACGATGACGCGCCAGGAGAAAACATGGCGACGAATGGAGTCCGTCAGCGTAACAGACTGGGAAGCAAACAGGACGCGAGCACCGCGAGCAGTCCGGCTGTCAACGAAAACCGGGCGGTGAAGGACGAGAAAGGCGTCGAGGATAGTAAATCCACCGAGTCGAGAAATGAGTGAGTAACGCCGCGGTCAACTTCCGCGTTTGTTTCCGCTGACAGCTCGGTGCTCGATTATTAATGCACGCGCTTCCGATTACGCAATAACACAAACCCCCTCAAACAGTGACGTGTCAGATTCGGTTCGTGTCAGATTCGGTTCGTGTCAGATTCGGTTCACCAAGGAGTCGGTGTCGAGTCTTCTCCAGGCTCTTAGCCGTGCTCGCTGTCTAATAGTGAAATAATTTCATTCATTCATTCATTCTGGACCGAGAGCATCTCACACACCTACTGTACTACTGTATAACACACTTCCTGCCCCTGCATGCATCATCATCATCATCATCATCATCACCACTTCATGATCGCATGCTGTTCATCTCGTGTGCGCATTAGGAACATCTGCACCTCCTATGCAGTTCTCTATTCGAGATCGTGCAGCTACAGGTCAAGAATGCAGAAAGCTTCTGATCTCCGGGACGTTTCCGATCATCACGGCATGGGCGTTGGTGCCAGTGGGCTTCGGGTTCGAGTGTTTCGGAAACTGCTGGTCGCCGGTGATTTTTCACACACACATCAGTGTCTAGAGTTTGCACCGAATGGTGCGGACAAGCAAACTATCCCGTGAGCGACAGTCCTGTGGGTGGAAACGCCTTCGTTGATGAGAATGGCTAGGAAAATGTAGTAACTCTCTCGTATGATGACTCGTCACAACCGTGATGAGCAGGAAAACATCTCAGCATGCACAACACATCGAACCTTGAGGGGTAGCCCATCCCCCTCAAGGTTCGATGTGCTGTGCATGCTGAGATGTTTTCCTGCTCATCACGGTTGTAACGTGATCGATTGGAAAACGGTGCAGGTGTTCCTATTAAAGTGACCAGTGCGTCTGTTCAAAACCTCATGCTGTCGTACGAAACGGTACGTGCTACTCGAATATACATACTTTCGGAATAAATAATATATGCAGTACTAAATAAGGTAATGTATTGAAAACCTAACACTAACCCTACCCTTGTCCCGCTTCAGCTCCTCCAGTAAGGCCGGCCAGGTTTGGGCTCCCGAGGGCTCCACTGCTTTCAAGTGCCTGGTGTCGGCCCGCTTCTGCGCCGCTTTGCTCAGCAACGTCTCCGACTGTGATGAGGCCTTCAACTACTGGGAGCCGGTGAGCCGAGTGTTTTCTCGTTTGACTCTAAACTCTTCCGTCTACGAACCAGACACTTCTGACCTTCTTCCTCAGACTCATTACCTGCTGTATGGGAAAGGCATGCAGACGTGGGAATATTCCCCTGTTTACGCCATTCGCTCCTACGCGTACCTGTGGCTGCACGCCCTGCCGGCGTACTTTCATGCCAACATACTTCAGACCAACAAGGTAAAGCGATAAAAGTCTTCACTTCTTCACCTGATGCACAACGTCTTAAACCTCACTATATATTGATCATCACCCTTACATTTACAAAAAAAATTCATTTCAGGTCCTCGTATTTTACTTCCTACGCTGCGTGCTGGCGTTCGCCTGTTGTGTGTGTGAACTCTACTTCTACAAGTAACTATGACTGACGCTCTAGCTGTTGCATCAGATCTGTGACTGTTTCTGCTTTCTGCCATAAAACATCTTTTTTTTTTAAAAAAAAAAACCTTTTGTGTGAATTGTAGGGCGGTCTGTAAGAAGTTTGGCCTACACGTCGCCCGGCTCATGCTGGCCTTCCTGGTTCTAAGCGCAGGGATGTTCTGCTCCTCTGCAGGTATGCGTGTACGAGCATTCGTTTAAATGAGATTTTGCTGTATGGGAGGCGTTCATCTTCAAAACCGATCACGCTAGACCACTAACTCTGACTCGCTATCTGAAATACAGTGTATGAGGTACTTTTGTGCCATACCATACATGGAGGCATGATGTTATACGTACTCAGAATGTGTGTGTGTCTTGTATCCACAGCATTTCTGCCCAGTACTTTCTGCATGTATAGCACGGTGGTCGCGATGACCGGCTGGTTCGAAGGGCGACCGAGTCTGGCCATACTGGGCATAGCGGCTGGCGCCATTGTCGGCTGGCCCTTTAGCGCTCTGCTCGGGTGAGTACCAGTGTTTCTGTGCTGAATCGATGTGCCAGTGAAAGACTGAATGGGCAGATTAAAACTCTCAGATATGTGGAGCGATTAAATGTCGTAGTTCAGAGGACGAAGTGTCTGAATTAAAGCTCTGGGCGTAGAATAGGTCCCGTCCCTTACACCCTCTTGTTGACCCTAAGAGACAACAAATGGCGGTAATTTGTTGGCCGTGAGTTGCGACTCTACCAGTAGAGGAAGCGATCCTAGCGATTGAGGTTTTTGTCTTGCTTGGCTTCCACATGTCCAACACATCACTTTGGCTCCTACTTCATCCATACGAGAGGTTGGGATGACTCTTTCCAATCAATCGGCTTGTCAGGACTTGCCCTGGTACTGTTTTGATATTACACTCGACCAAATCTTTTCCCAGAAGGTACTGGCGTAGGGTCAGTTGAGTAGTACAAACCTTGTGTTTATATGTTTGAGTATATCATTTCTGTCTCCTCGGTGTACATCCGGTGGGTTCTCGCAGCCCTTTACATCCCCTTCTTGGGTTCTGAGGTGGGTGGGGAGCAGAGATGATGAATAAACATACTTCAAACATGGCAAACCAACAAAACACTAATCTGGATTATCTGGATCAGAGAAAAAGAGATGTAGAAAGTCAAGCACACAAAGAAGGTGAACTATCTGCAAACAAGTTGAAGGACTCCCTGCTCCGATGCCGAGTAAGACCAGAACTGACCTGGGTATCTATAGACAAACCTCAAACTATACACAGTGCAAGGACTTGATTCCCTCAAAAAAGTAAGAATGTGTACATCCAGACCAAACCAGTTCAAAGCTCACAGTCAGAACAGAGAGAAAAAGAAACCTCATAGTGCAACAACTCAACAATTAACCAAATCGAGATAAAAACCAGTCGAAGCCTCTCTCACAAGTGTAAGAATAAGGGACCTGTTCCTTATTCCTTAACCTACTATGTTTAATGTATATGGACCAAACTTACAACGACCCACTGGTGGATCAGCTCTCCTAGTGAAACAAGACATAATGGACCGTAATATAGCACTAGCTACCCAACTACAAGCTACAGCAGTTCGGCTTACTCATGTGCTCTATCTACATACCTTCCACCTCCCATCATTACACATGGATAAACTAGTCCCTCAATCATTTTAACCACCATAACCCTTTATGGGGAGAAGACTGCTGCGATGTCAAAGGAAAGAGAATGGAAGATTTCATGAACAACAATGATTTTACCCTAATTTCTCCATCTGGGGATTAATAAAGTATTATCTTCATGTTCACTAAGTGATTGGACTAAAACTTGCCTCCATCCAGGTCATGGCACTTTGCGGCAGGCGATCTGACCATATGCAGTGCAGAGATTCTTCTAGATTGCACGTAGCAGGTCTGGGATTACCTATGTGGGAGTGAACACTTTCTCCTTATCATCTGCTTCACAAAAACAGATGTCCAACAAAGACTCTCAAGATGGCAGCTTAAGAGAGCAAATTGGCCTTCGTTTCAAACCCTGTGCGGAGAGAAAATTTTCAATATCACAAGACAATCAGGACCCCATAAAGAGCCTCAGTGCTGAATTAATTGCTACTGCAGACGTAACAATACCAAAGACATCAACCAGATCACACTGTAAGGCTAATCCGTGGTTTAATGAGCAGTGTAAAAAGGCTATCATAGCATGGAAAAATGCCGAAAGACGTTTTAACAAACCTCCATCGACCGCATACCTAACCAGATTTATAAATCTATATAGCTCAAACTCATAGGATCATTAATGAAGCAAAAAAACAAGACTTGGAGGATCTGGGACTTGGTTCGCAAGATGAATGGCGTGGGAAGTGGATCACACGTTCAACATTATCCCAAAAACAAGACTCGTTTC
The DNA here is from genome assembly GCA_025728095.1 of Prietella phreatophila. Taxonomy (NCBI): domain Eukaryota; kingdom Metazoa; phylum Chordata; class Actinopteri; order Siluriformes; family Ictaluridae; genus Prietella; species Prietella phreatophila. The sequence goes on along the minus strand of JAOUWY010000048.1, from coordinate 15,589,904 downwards.
AGACAAAGCAAACACGTTCGCAGAATCCTTTGAAGAGGCTTCGTCAATTGAAAACCGCCTCCCTGAATTCCAGTGTACACAAGCGGAACAGGAACGTATCCCGCTGAATTATTTGTTTGTTTTTTTTAAGAATGGAACATGTTGTCACTGTCTTTTCACACGATATAACCTGGAAGTACGGCATCTTGAAAGACCTTTTCTAAAATGGATTTTAGAGGACGATTACCCATCTTCATCTCCAACTTATTGGTTAGCAGATATTTCCGGGTCCAAGTGCTTTAAGAAACACTTCATCAAATGCGCACAAACAATAAGTTGGAGTTCCTCAGTTGAGAATTGGTTTTGGAAAAACTCTGAAACCAAATACTCTGCACACACTTCTGCCTCCAGCGATCCCTTCATCATGGCCCAGAACTCTTCATCAGTAGAGATCACGTCAGAGGCGAACAAGGAAACCAAGGTCTCAGACCTTCTCCTGGATAACAAAATGACTTTTATCCCATGTTTTGAAAACTTTAAGAAACAAGTGTCCTAAAGCTATGAATATAATGAAAGACTTGGGCAAAACTAAACGGGGAGCAGAGTACACTATACATCTGGGTCTTTTATAGTATAGAGTATTGATCGGATCACGTTTGGACTATGGGAGAGTAATTTATGATTCTGTTAGGAAATCATCCAAGCAAAAGCTTGACACGGTGCATCATCAGGGATTTACATCTTGCCTCGGGAGCATTCAGAATTTCACCTGTGACGCCAACGGACCCTTTTTATCATGAGTAAATGTAAAACATCTTGTATAACCGAAACTGCCGTATTTTCCTTTCTCACGACAAACTGAAAGCGAGAAAACCGTTGCGGGAGAGCGCAGATGAACCAAAACCTTCCGAATTTGAGTTTAAAACGGCAATGAAGAAAGACTCTTGTTCGATATCGTGTCCATTTACCGCCCCATGAAACTTCATTGCGTCTACAAATAATAACCGCTCAAATGTAGACGTTCTTTTGCAGCTTTTTAATGATAAACCTTGTATATTAATCGCTTATATAGGATCTTCTATCTTCAAAAATGAGACATTTAATACGTTTATAGTAGATGAATGAAACAGTAATGTATGCATCGAGTCTTGTGTTTGTTAATGAATCAAGAAGACATTTTCATATGGTCATCGCATGTAAAAATATATCAAAATGAAAGAATGTGAAGGTTCTAGTACTGTACCGGCATGAATAAAGCATGGTTGCATTGGTTGCTTGTTGCAGCTTTCCCATTGCGTTTGACCTCCTCTTGGTGAAGAAGAAATGGAAAAGTTTCATCACATGGACACTAGTGGCCTTGGTGCTCTTTCTGGTAAAGACGACTCCATTTGACGCCCTTATTTCCGAGATCGCGATGTAGAAGTGCAGCTCGAGGTTCAAAAATTGTGAAACAAATTGACATTTAACGCTCCAATCTTTTTTTTTTTTTTTTTCTTGTTTTTGAGAGATTAAAATAAACCATCGTGTGTCGTTATAGGTCCCAGTTGTCGTGGTGGACAGTTATTACTATGGCAAGCTGGTGGTCGCACCTCTTAATATAATACTGTACAACGTCTTCACTCCTCATGGGCCAGATCTTTATGGTGAGTGACGCTGCTATTATTCCCTTTTATTCTCCACATTACATCAGCTACATGGAATTATTACGGTTAGTAAAAACACACAGTGTAGTGTCTCCGGTGGTAGAACATTATAAACTTGTGCATTTGAATGCCAAACCGTTCAATTACTAAAATAATTTGACATATCTACAGTAGTACAGCGGTTCTCAGACATTTTCCCATCCATGGACCCTCTTAGTACAGGTTTGTTTTCTGAAAATAGTTGCTTTTATAATTGTAATTCAGATATCCGGCTTGATTATTTATATGAATGCAATCCTATTATGGATATTTATTTGAGTCCTGGAGAGTTTTATTCTTGAATTTTGCAGAACGGAACACACTTATTCCGCGTCGACGTTATTATAGACCCACTGTACTTGTTTTTGAGGTTTGGATTAAACCGATTTGGTTCAAGTGACCAGTCAAATAGGGACTCGATTAATAAATATAAAATCTTTAATAATGGTGGGTTGGGATTTAGAAATCGTTGACCCCCTGGCTACTTTGAGAACCACTGCTCTAGCGTATGTATGCTAGAACATTACCTGAACAGAATAATATATATATATATCATAGCTTTATATATACAGTGAGGGGAAAAGTATCTGATCCCCTGCTGATTTTGTACGTTTGCCCACTAACAAAGAAATGATCAGTCTATAATTTTAATGGTAGGTTTATTT
>JAOUWY010000048.1:15530006-15540647 GCA_025728095.1 Prietella phreatophila | reverse complement strand
CACACACGGCCCCGGCGGGAATCGAACCCCAGACCCTGGAGGTGTGAGGCGAACGTGCTAACCACTAAGCCACCGTGCATCCTTCTTCATAAACCTCTTTCATTCAAATAATTACAAAAAACATCTCAAACTTGTTTTGACAGAAAAGGCAAGACTTTTATTTAGTTCCAGTTTCAGGTCGACAAATCAGCATCATAAGATCCCATTTTAATGCTTAAGGCTAAGAATATGCAATATGAAGGAAAGCAGCATAACCAGGCCATGCAAACCCGACACGACGAGGCACAAGCACATACAGAACTATTTTACGCACTAAGTATGAATTCCATTACGCTGATTTAATTGAACAGTTTCCGCTAGTTTCTCTAGGAGACAGTTCAGAGGGCCTTCAGTTGACATCAACTGCTGTGAACCCAACCAGAAAAAGAGAGAGAGAGAAAAAACAGACAGTACATCTATGTTATAATGCATAGCCCTAAAAAGTCTGTAAATCGCTCACTTTCCACACGCAGTCAGTGAGAGGAAATAAGAATTTCTCAAGCAAATCTTTGTCATTTTTCATGTTTCAACAGTCACTCCATGCGGATACAGGGGTGCACACTTGATCAAGTATCTTGATCTTCTGAAATGACTTTTTGAAATTCCAGAAACACGGAGCAGATCGTTATCTTGGATTATCTGAGACTCTGAGCCTGTTTTTTTTTTTTGCCGTTGCCTACCATAGGAGACTAAATCAGAAACGATGCTCAACTGATTAAGAACACAATCTCACTGTTGTCCGTCATCACGGTGCCTGTTTCGGTCGTCGATCTCCAACTGAACTCTTTGAAATGTCCGAGGACATCCAAGACCTGAGGCTTGTTTCATCACAAATTTTCTGATAACACAAAGTTCAGTAGCTGTAGAGCTCGTTATCCAGCCAGCTGTGTTCTCTGTGGTGCCTGGTGCTGGAACGGTTCTGGTAGGACTCGTAGAGCTCATTGGCGACGAAGCCACTCTCCGTGCTGGCCAGCGTGACGAACCCACTCTCAGTGTCTTGGCCTCCCAGATTGTCATACTCGTCAGTCGGTGTGTCCGGGGAGGAGCCCAGGAACGAGGTGTTCTTGGTGTGAGGCCGGGTGTCATTCAGGTCGGTCTCGTGCTGCCTTCGGATCACGTTGTACACATCTGGACTTGGGCTGCTGCATCGCTCTCCTGGGGCCCAGGTTCCATGCTTATCTGCAGGAGTCTCTGTTTGCTTTCTTCTCCTGAACACAGGGAATGAATGTGATGTCACACCAAACCAAAAAACTCCCACAGTGTCTGCATACTCTAGTAATAAGAACATTATGTATATATACTATATCACGTTTGCTGCATTTATAATGGCAGGCACTGAAAATGGTAGCTTACTGAATGTGTGACAAAACAAACCTCATCAATTTATTTCTCATTCCATTTATATAGCAATAATTATAATGTATATAACTATTATTGCCAAAAGTATATGGACACCTGACCATCATACCCAATATGTGCTCATTCCAAAACCATGGGCATTAACATGGAGTTGGTCCCCTTTTGCTGTTATATCAACCTCCACCCTTCTGGTAAGGCTCTCCACTGGATTCTCGACCGTGGCTGTTGGGATTTGTGCTCATTCAGCCAGAACAGCATTAGTGAGGTCAATAACTGTTGTTGGGTAAGAAGGCCTGGTGTGCAGTTGATGTTTAAATCCAACCTAAAGGTATCCAGGGAAGTCATGGCTCTGTGCAGGGCTCTCGGATTCCACACAAACCATGCTGTTATCGTCCTCGCTTTGGCACAGGGGCATTGTTTTGTGTTGGGCCTCTTAGATCCAGGAAAATCTTAATTCTACAGCATACAAAGGCATTCTAGACAATTGTGTGCTCCCAAATTTGTCGCAACAGTTTGGGGAAGAACCACATGATGGTCAGGTGTCCACCTCCTTTTGGCCCATCCATCCATCTTCTACCGCTTATTCCTTCTTCAGGGTCGCAGGGAACCTGGAGCCTATCCCAGGATCATCGGGCACAATGATAACCCTTATAGTATAAATTTCCTACAATTCTTACATCATTCTTAGAATTGTTGATAAAAGTCCTCAGAGCCACTGAGTGTATACTCCTGTAATATTACAACAAATATCTTTAAACGTGATCTTTAAACCGTTGCGTAAATGACGTACTTTTTTGTAAACAGCTTGATGCAGAAAACTCCATTTGCTACGATCAGGAGCAGCAGTAGAGGTATCGTAGGGAGAACAATGTAAACGATGTTCATTACATCATCTGGAAAACATCAAGCAATATATAACATAAGATCTAGCATAATGTCACTCTGGTTTATGTTTAGAATTAATCATTGACCACTTATTCATATTGTGGGGGTTCTGTCAGTGGCATGTATTAATTCATTTGCATTTTGCACAGTTAATGAGAAGTCAAATAGAATTCCGTAACATGATTAGGAATCAGCCACAGAGCCTTTCTATTATTTGAATTAATGCAGTTATTTTAAAGATAGCTTTTCTGCTAGCTTATCTTTTACAAAGCATACAGTCTTCCTGCAAGGAATAAACCACTTGCACGTGATGTTGTGGAAATTCCATAAATCATGCGTTACAGCTGTCCATCACGTTCTCTTTAAGGCAATACGTTATCACTATAGAAACTATAAGGTATTCGAACGGTGCATTAATATAAACTTGTGATTAGCCTTGTAGCCAGATCTGCAGTCAGAGCTACTATTATAGAAAATGACTAAACACCCTCTGACCAATCAGAATTGAGAATACAACAACGCAATGGAATAGAATTGGATAATAACTGTAGATGTAGCAGCACTGCTCTAAAACCCACCAATCAAATCTGAGACTTACTGTATATTCATTACTTTACTGAAACCTTTATTCTAATCTGGTGGTCTACCTGTAGGTTTAGCAACCACGACGCTCATCCCATCATCGTGAACCGTCACTGAGGGGTTCTTGGCTGCTTCTGTCTTCATCGTCGTCGTAAAGACGTCTGAAACTATAGGAAAATAAACGACTTGGAAATGAGGATCTGAAAGGTCAAAACAATGGAGAAAGTATAAAAGGTACACACTTGGCACAGAATGGGGGAAAACTGTCTGTGTTGCCAGATTGGGCCGCCTGCTTAGGCTGTTTGTAATCAAATCATGCTGGGAAAAATGCCATTTCGATTCTTTTCATTATAATTAACATGCAGTTTCATTTGGCTTATAGTGAATTGGCAAATTTTGAACATGACTGATATTGTATGAGCGGATCAAATCTGACGACCAATAAATCAAGATGTGGAAATTTTAGTGGCATTTCAGTCTTGATGACTCAATCTAGCTTCATCTGGTAATCTCAGAGCATCTGGTCCAGTTTCTGAAGCTTTATAGTGTCGAAGGCTGCAATCTGATTGGCTCTCTGCACTTCAGCGTATCCATACTTCTTTACGTCGGTTTCCAGAAGAACAAATTTTGTACATCATTCTGAACGTTTCTAAGCAAACATGTAGTCACTGGACTGAAAAAGGTTCATAGATCACTGCTATAAATATGCAAAAAAATACGATGGATGTGCAAATACACAACAGCGTGGGATGAGTGCGAGACGATAAGTACACAGAACACCAAACGCTAAAAACTGAACACACAGTACATTAGATCCGCACATATCCGCTTGTAATAACTGTGAATGTTGTGCAACATCCGCAAAACAAGTCAGTTTCACTTCAATTATAGCAGCTATAAACAGTCGTTCCCTCACCAGACTCTCTTCTCTTCTTCTGAAGTTAGTGTTTGCCAGTTAATGCTAGGGTGTGACAGATGGCGGCTTGTTCGAACGTGTTACAATTCGAAACCGATACTGGTTTAATAAGAACGGTTGGTTGCTAAAAATGAGAAAGTGCTGACTTCGCACTTTTGTAGCCTATTCAGTAGCTATAGCTAATAGACGATTTAGGAGTTAGCGAGAAAGTACTCCATGGGACCAGTTGATATATTTCAATGCAATAATTCAAATGGTGCATTTCTCTGCCAACTTGCTTCCTTAGCCATCAGAATTATCAAGCATACGGACTAACGTAAAGCGTCGTCAGAATCGCTCTGACGTCTGGGAAACGACCGTTTTTAAACACGCATCCAGCCGGCTTATTAGAGTAAAATGTCCACTGCATTATACGTTTAGCATTTTAGATCGTCAATACGTTATCGGCAGATCGACAATTTATTATTTGCATGCGTTCTGTTTTGGGGCACTAGGTGGGAGTAGAGCTCTGTCTCAAATCACTTCGAATCAGTTATCAGTACGCTTTTTTCTTGGAGTTCGGCTATGTTTGTTATGAATATCATTTCTCACATCAACACACTTCGAGCACTGCTCTAAAAGCGTCTGGTCTTGTAAATTCTCTACATGCATTTATTTATACCACAGCGCTGTTAATGTCTTGTCTCCGAATAGTCAGAATGTGGATTAAAAAAAAATCCTGGGTGTAATGTATTTATATTAACTTTGCTATTAACACACACAATCTAGCATTTCTATAATACCAACTTACACAGGGACTTGGATGGTGGATGTTTAACATGATCTAAGGATAATAATTTAACAAAGACATGATATTATTATAACACTGATGTAATAAAGTTTTCTGTAAGGGCGTTTATTTAACATTTATGGAAGGAGTCTCCAGTTTCAGCTTGTAATGGTCAGTAATTTTTCCACCAATTCTTCAGGTGTGATGAGGTGCGTTTTTGTTGTTGTTGTTGTTGTCTTTTACCTTATAGTGAGAGAAAAAACGATAGACTGGCGAGGGATAATCTGGTAAGACTGTTTATAGTAGCTGTAAAACAGGAACTAACTTCTTTTGCAGGTGTTTCATGTCAGTTTGTTGTTAGTTAATGAATGAAAAATTGTAATAGTTTACAAATTGTTGTTGTATAAGAGGAATACGAGATTTTGGGTCATGCTGTTATTGGAAACGAATCAAGCTTGGGGCAGAAATAATAACTCCTGCACTGGGTCTCAAGTTGTGAGCTTTATTCTTACAAAACTCACAATTACAGTTATGATCACGCCGGTATTCTCTTTAAATAACAGGCTGCATTGTTTCAAAATCGATGTCAAAGGGATGAAATATCCAGAGTGTCCATGACGCTAATTCAGGGGCAACACAACCTTCACTTGAAAAACTATTATTTAAGAAAACAGAAAGCCAACCAGGTCCTTACTAGCGTTCATTAAATGCTATCAGTCGTGAGGTACTACAACGGGATGATATAACTCCCAAACTCATATTGAAGAATCTCACCTTTGGTATACTTGCAGATGAAGTTGTTCTTCGTCTCACAGTTGTCGTCATTCCACTGGAACATGTACCTGTTTCCCTCATCTGAAGACGCTGATGGTTGGTGGTACATCACTACACACACCTCATAACCACAGGACGGCTCATCCGTGTGCCAGTTCCTACACATGTACCCAGAACGTCATTGCTGATACTTGCATAGCTCATATTGTATGAGCCGTTACTCTTGAATTCCAGGTCATCATGAAAAGTAAAACGGTCTCATAAGGGAACCGAGTGGAATACTCATCGAGTGCTGTGAGATTGTGTGTTTGAACACTGACAAGCAAAATCTAGTCATCTTCAAATGTAGGACTATTATTATCTATTACAAAGGATCTTCATTGTATTAAAAAATAACACACGTTATCGGTCAGTCTTTTACAGAATGTGGCCAGGATTTTATCGGAATCTCGTGCAGTAATTATCAAAAGCCTGCCATAATCACACAGTCTGAAACTGCCTTTAAGAAAAGATTACTTTCTTCTGTCCCCTTCTATTTTATTGGAGTTACGCTAGCCACTCACGAGTATCTTTAAGCACAGGTATGCAGAATATGGCAATTAGTGCTCTCCTCAAAGCATGTCTATCTACACCACAATGTTGCATGAGCAGCAACTGAAAAAAATATGGTTGCTAAGACTGAAATCTAGGCAAAAAAAAAACCGTTTCATTTACCTCATCGAAATCTCTGAAATTCGCATTATGGAACAGATTCATAAAAAGTAAAAGAAAATGATTGTCTCCGTTGATGAACACGCAAGAACAATAGCCAACATCTCCGTTAAGACACCTGACTTTGAGTGGTAAAGTGCTCCACCTTTATCTACACTGAAAATAAAGAAATAAACTGCAAAATACAACGGTAGGACATGATGCTAGAGTTCTCATCAGAATTATGTTTCGTAATACAAGTGTACATAATGGAGTACACGATACATAATGGAAATTTCTTGTGTTCTGACCTGAAATTTGATCGACTGCCATCCAGCCAGTAGTACCGAGAATCGCAGTCAATGCTGCTCTCCTCATAGTTCGGCTCTCTGCGTAGACCGATCCAAAAGTCACCATCTGAAGCTTTCAACTCCTGAATAAAGCCCTCAATGAGACTCTGCTCAGCCGGGGATTCGATGCTGAGCAGGTCTCCTCCGTCGCTCCTGCATGCCCGCAGGGCCTCCTCGAAGTTTACCTTACGCCAGCCATCCTCGAAGTAGCCCATTTTGTAGCAGGGCTTGTTGGTGCCCCGCTTGCACATGTGTTGGCCTTTGGGGGAAGACTGAGACAAGTTTAGGCGCATGAAGGTGTAACTAAGGGATTCATATCCTACAGCTTGTTTTTCAGTACCATTATTACAGTAAAGATAATTAGCAACAATTTGCAGGATTCAAGTGTTTAGTAAGCTATTCAAAAGTTATGAAAGGTAAGATTAAATTCAAATGGGTTAGCGTTTTTACACGAACTGACAACTATTTTGCATAAAGAACCAGTATCAAGTCTAAAGCACTAGACCCAATGCATTAAACTCCTGAAATGTCCATTTCTCGTATAACCGATTACTAGCGTACAATCATACCCACCAAATTGTTGGACATTTTCATTCAAAAACTACTGTCCTATATCCCTATAGTGTCCAAACATCCCACGCTTGACATTTTTTCTCATTACAAAAGGAGCCCCTTAGGCACCTCTGACCCAGCTCCTAATTAGACCAGCATTCTCCAATGTTTTGACGATAGAAGCAACGTCCCAACCCACATTCCACCGCACTAAACCACACGTAAACCTGTCTTTTCAATGTTCCGTTTACTTCACTCGTCCAGCTTGCAATGCAGCCCTAGACATCTCAAAAAACGTCTATAGCACGCACCACATGTCGAGTTTATAGGCAGTAAAGGAAAAGGAAATGCTTTAATCATGATCAAAAGACGCGTAGAAGGGAAAGCGAGTACAAAGAGCATGCGGATATGATAAAAAGCCCATAGGGTACGCGAAGTGAAATAGCGTCTAGTGTAAAGAGCATTAGCCTGTTGCAAAAATGCAGACTCGGTGAGTTCAGAAATGTCCACGAATATATATATTAAAAAACCAAAATAAATCGAGGCTTGTTGTAGGCTACTACCGAGGTTCCTCATTCGTTCTGACGCTCTCTCTATTTCTGTTTCGACCTTCTGCACTTGTGATCCACCGTCAGCTGTTGTAGATGGTCCCTCAAGACCATCACCCTTGCTTCAATGGATAACCGCTCCTGGATATTGTAGATTTAAAGACTGTCCTGTGCTCATATAGGACTCTTATTCACAATGCGCTCATACTGGACATCATCTCAACACACTTTGTACTGTAAGAGTATGGGTTCCCTTTGAGTTTGGTTCCTCTCAAGAGTTCTTCCTCAGGAAGGGGAAGGAAGGGAGGTTTTCCTTCCACTATCACCTCTGGCTTGTTCAATCGTTCAATCTCAAGCTACGTCCGGATTTCTCTGAAGCTGCTTAGTCCCTCGTCTATTATTCAAATAAAAATGCATGTAGTTTACAAAATAACCCGAGCATGATTTATTCAGCCAGTAAAAGGGAGAGCTTATTGATATTGCATAATGGGTGGCTGATTAGATCATCACATGATGCCTTGTAGAAATGATCAGCGTCTAAACGTCCTATGAACATTAAATCAGGAGTGAGGAGAGATTTGTTTGTTTATTTATTTATTTATTTATTGGAAAACACGCACTTACCACCAAGCACTTTGGATGCTGAAGTCGGCACACTGAGCATCAGCGCTGAAAAAGCCCAAACTCTCCTCACATCCATTTCACCGTTTCTTCTACACATCAAATGCGTATTTTAAACATTAAAACAAACAAACAAACAAAACAAAACCCCAAACACATTTCGACAAAACGGACAATCCGCAGATTGAGCGCGCGCGCGCGTGTGCGCCAGTGTATGAGCCCTGTGCTTTCTCCGCACAGCGCACGCAGGGAAGGCAGGGAGGAGCGCGCGTGAGCGGTTTCGGTCACAATTAGGTTCGGATTAATTAAATTAGCCCGCTGTTGGTGGGCGGAGTTGGTGGGCGGAGTCTCTCTTAGCTGTTCTTGCAATCGAAATTTTGTGCCAGAAATAAATAATAATAATAATAATTATTTTTAAAAATGATATACGCGCAATTCATTCTTAAAACGGTTGAAGTTAAAAATAACCCAATTTGGGTCTATTTGAATACCCAGCGCGAGCTCGGGTTAAGATATTTACCCAGCATGCTAGTTTTTGTTTGTTTGTTTTAAAACCCAATTTGTCCAGTGCTAGTTGATAATCCGAGATGTTACAGATAAAATGTGAGGTATTTTTTTTCTAACTAGCTAGAAGTAACGTTAATATTGATATAGATTAATGTTAACTGGAAATATTAAACTAGAAATGTTAGAATTTAACCTAATCTTTAAAAATGTCTTTTACAACATACCAATTTGGCTTGTTTATTACAAGAAGTCAAATTCAGCCATATTTTCCACTCAAATAAGGTTAGCTAGCATAGTTTTTTGTCAGTAGGCTAACACTGGCTATCAAGACAAACTTCATGTTGAAAAGTTATTGCCTACATAATGTCTATGTAATAAAGAAATATATACGCACCGATCAGCCGTAACCTTAAAACCACCCGTCTAATATTGTATAGGTCCCTCTTGCAGGTCTGAACACTGTGTGTTCTGACACCTTTCTATCATAGCCAGCATGAACTTTTTCTGGCAAATTGTGCTGCAGTAGCTTGTCAGTGGGATCGGACCAGACAGCTTAGCCTTTGTGCCCCAGTGAGCCTTGGGCGCCCATGACCCGGTCGCTGGTTCACCAGTTGTACTCGGACCACTTTTGGTAGTAGGTACTAACCACTGCATACTGGGAACACCCCACAAGACTTGCCATTTTGGAGATGCTCTGACCCAGTCATCTAGCCATCACAATTAGGCCCTTGTCAAAGTCGACCAGATCCTTACTCTTGCCCATTTTCCCTGCTTCCAACACCTCAAGTTTGAGAACTGACTGTTCACTTACTGCCTAATATACCCTTCAACTTGACAGATGCCACTGTGAAGAGATAATCAGTGTTATTCATGTTACCTTTCAGTGGTTTTAATATTATGCATGCTTTGTGTGTAATTATGAATTCTTCAACTACCAATGTACTTAATGTGAACAAAAACATTTATTTTCTTGCAGTAACAGCTGAAAACTTTTAGTTCATAATTTGCTTCTTCTCAAAAGGTGCAGTGCAAATTTCCAGAAAATGAATTTTGCCTGTTCCATTTCAGGTCAGCGTCTCAACCCAATATGATGAATTGACTATCAGCCCAATTTGGGTTAAGTCAACCAACTGCCTGACCCACCAAGCTAATCCCAGGCACTGAGATGTAAAATGAATCCATCATTGTGGGCTTTACCAGGTACGATAACATTTCGCATTACCACACACCATTTCTCTTATATATTCATTTCAGAGAAAGGTCAGATCAACATCACATGTGAAGTGAAGTAGTTTTTAAAAACTTCACAGTGGATTTTTCACATGTAGTGTATGCAGACTTACAATTACTCAAATTAATTGCAAAGAAGATTGTTAAAACTTACAGACTTTAAGCTGTTTGCAATGAACAAATCAAACAAAAGCAATTGAAACAGGCTAGCACAATGCCCATTGAAATGGGCTAGCATGATGGATCAGCAGTATGTCTGGAGGAAGAAGAATGAAGAAGGAACATTCTGTCCACAGTCAAGCGTGGTGGTGGCTCGGTGGTGCTCTGGGGCTGCTTTGCATCCTCTGGCACTGGAAACCTACAGTGTGTGATTTGCTCATGAGGAATGGGCTAAGATTCCTCAGGAACACAGCCAGAATCTATTCATCTCGTTTGCAGCAGGTCATAACAGCAAAAGGAGCTCTACTAAGTACTAAAGATACACGCCATGAAGGGGTTGAATAATTCTGAGATTGCAGAAATCATTATAAGTTGCATTTTCAGTTGAATTTTGGGAAAACCACTTGAAACATTTGTTGTGTTGAACTATTTCAATTGCTGTTGTTTGATTAACAGTTGAAAGTCTGTAAACTTTGACAATAAACCCGATTTGCAGTGGGGGATAAATAATTTTGTTTGCAGCTGTATATGTTTAAATCATAAAAAGAAATGTGTAAGTTTGTTTTCCACAATAAGTATGTATAGACAACATATACAGGGACAGTTTAATGCAAAGTACTATTTATATACTTATACTCCAAACAAAATTATATATATATA